>CM046304.1:43909324-44131094 GCA_025267735.1 Mactra quadrangularis | reverse complement strand
TTCAATTTATCATGATTATATTGTGAAATGAGCACGGATAGTAGGACATGGACAACACAAGGAAGAAAGGTAGGAGCTTAAATGAATTATAAATGGAGTTTAATTACGTTTTTCGGCTGCGTTGCTTATTTTAATGATTTCTTGAACATTAAACATTCGCACCAAGGCGCTTCGTACTAAGGCGCTTCGCAACACGTTTAAATGTACGGAGCAATGTAGCAAAATGATTTTTTCAAATTATGATTATCATCTTAAAGTATCATTCTATCGTTAGGAAATCAATTAAAATTAAAAATCTCAGACACAGCTATTTTTGTCCATTTCACACCAATAATAAAGTACCAACAGTAAAGCTTTAATACTACTAGCTGTCACGTGATTCCAACGACCAATCAGAATAGAAAATGGGCATGTGCAAGTACGTTTTTCACTTATACCCTAACCCTAACCCTAACCCTAACCCTAACCCTTTTTTCTTTACTTCAACTTTCTCACTCGCTTAACTGCGTTTTTCGGTTACAATACATACACATAGACATGAAAAAACGCTATCTCATACATTTTTATAGTGCATAACACTTTTAGGGTACCTTACCCCAAAAGGAGTAAACCCTAAAAGGGTATACCCTCACTTACCACTTTTTCTACTTTTTCCATTTAAAATCATTTGAGGGTATACTAGGAGTTTACTAGAGTTTACTCGGGGTTTACTCCTGCTTACTACTTTTTCTACTTTTTCCATTTAAAATCATTTGAGGGTATACTAGGAGTTTACTAGAGTTTACTCGGGGTTTACTCGTGCTTACTACTTTTTCTACTCTTTCCATTTAATATCATTTGAGGGTATACTAGGAGTTTACTAGTGTTTACTCGGGGTTTACTCCTGCTTACTACTTTTTCTACTTTTTCCATTTAAAATCATTTGAGGGTATACTAGGAGTTTACTAGAGTTTACTAGAGTTTACTCGGGGTTTACTCCTGCTTACTACTTTTTCTACTTTTTCCATTTAAAATCATTTGAGGGTATACTAGGAGTTTACAAGAGTTTACTCGGGGTTTACTCCTGCTTACTACTTTTTCTATTTAAGATCATTTGGGGGTAAACTAGGAGTTTACTAGAGTTTACTCGGAGTTTACTCCGATTTCAATTTTAACACTATTATTAAATGATTAATGCTGATACTTCAATATTCGGACACATTCTGTCCTTTTTAGCGAAAGTATGTGAATATTTTATATAATCCGCACGGACATAAATACCAAATTAAGCACAAAAATCAGTTAAATCAGGTAAACTTGGTTTACAATTTCATTTTAAAATCAATTGCAGATAAGCTCCGGGTTCACTCGGATTTCAATTACAATTTATGATTTCGTGAGCAAATTTGCTTAAATCTCACTTAAAATAATTTAACATTTTTAAATATTTAAAAACTCAATAAATTTCATGAAATAAATAATTTCCATTCAATGTAAATTTAATTCTAAAATTCAACAAAAATAAAAATATGTCATGAATATCTTTAAATACATTGGCAAGTACACACGAATAATATTAATAAATAAACAAAATTAAATGTTATATTCCAAATCTTACCTCGATTCAACCTAAATCCAATATAATTAAATTTAAATTCAAAAATAAAATATTCACTATTACATACAAAAAAACACAACCTACCGCTAGGAAATCCAGATTCCAACTGAAACTTTTACAGTAATACTTCCGGTAATGACCAACTACGCATGCGCAAAAAATCATCCAATCAGTGAAGAGTTTCAGTCACGTGATGGGCGTCTCTGGATGGGCATCTTTCGTTTTTTCCCTATACCCTATACGAAATTAAGCACAAAAATCAGTTAAATCAGGTAAACTTGGTTTACAATTTCATTTTAAAATCAATTGCAGATAAGCTCCGGGTTCACTCGGATGTCAATTACAATTTATAATTTCATGAGCAAATTCGCTTAAATCTCACTTAAAATAATTTAACATTTTTAAATATTTAAAAATTCAATAAATTTCATGAAATAAATAATTTACATTCAATGTAACATTTAATTCTAAAAATCAACAAAAATAAAAATAAGTCATGAATATCTTTAAATACATTGGCAAGTACATACGAATAATGTTAATAAATAAACAAAAATAAAATAATACAATTCAAAATCTTACCTCGATTCATCCTAAATCCAATATTATTAAATTTAAATTCAAAAATAAAATATTCATTATTACATACAATAAAGCACAACCTATCGCTGGGAAATCCAGATTCCAACTGAAACTTTTACAGTAATACTTCCGGTAATGACCAACTACGCATGCGCAAAAAATCATCCAATCAGTGAACAGATAGAGTCACGTGATGGCCATCTCTGGATGGTCATCTTTCGTTTTTTCCCTATACCCTAACCCTAACCCCTAACCCTAACCCTAACCCTAACCCTAACCCTAACCCTAACCCTAACCCTAACCCTAACCCTAACCCTAACCCTAACCCTAACCCTAAACCCTAACCCTAACCCTAACCCTAACCCTAACCTAAACTAGTGGTAAGCTAGGGTAAGGGGTTAGGAGTAAGCTAGGCTAAGCTCAGTGTTAGCTATGTTCACATTGACATAGGGTAAGCTCGGTCAATGAACCTTACCTAGTGATTAGCTAGAGTAAGGTGTTAGGAGTAAGCTAGACTAAGCTCAGTGTTAGCTATGTTCACATAGACATAACTTACACAGAGGGTAAGCTTGGTCAATAAACCTTACCTAGTGGTTAGCTAGGGTAAGGGGTTAGGGGTAATCTTCAGTGTAAATATTAGGTTACCTCCGGGTAAGGGTTAGTGTTAGCTTTGGTAAGCTTCTGGTTAGCTAGGGAAATGGTTAGGATTCATGGGTTAGGGTTAGGAAGAGTTAGCAATGTTACTAAAAATAGATCCTTTGTTCTTTTTTCCGCCTATTTCTTTTATCCATTGTATCATTGTTCTAGAGACCTGGGGGATTGAATGTTCCTGTTATACAGTATTTTGGCTCAATACAGATGATAAGTCTAATGAAATTTAAGAACTCTTCTACCTGCCTATGAAATTTCACCCTGATCCGACCACGGATTCGAGGTTGGCAACAGGGTTGAGCTTCAAAAACCGTACTATATTCACTATAGGGCTATACTACTACACGGTGACTGCTGATTTCAATGCCTTAAACCAACAGTATAGAGTTGGTATGTAGCTGATATTTTACAGGCAGACAGGATGTTGTTAAGGGAACATTCTATCAAAATTTCAAGTGGATCGGACAAGTATTAGAGTCTAGGCGAGCGGCGCTGGGTCTGACCCCCCTGATTTCTATTGAGACTATACTGTATACACGACATAGGCTAATCTGGCACTGGTTGCCAGGGACTAACGATACCCAGTATCAAGCGGATATTTTACAGGCAGGCAGGCAGGGTATTGAAAATGACCTTACTTTGATTGGCACCAACAATCCAGAAAGTCTGCGAGTGTCTCAGAATTACTCGCAGACCGGTTAAAGTATGTTTCTTTGGTCCACAAATATCAAAAACGAACTTATTTTGATTGGTACCAAACATTCCTGAAAGTCTGCGAGTGTCTCAGAATTACTCGCAGACCGGTTAAATGATGTTCCTTTGGTCCACAAATATCAGAAACGAACTTATTTTTATTGGCACCAAACTTTCCTGAAAGTCTGCGAGTGTCTCAGAATTACTCGCAGATCGGTTAAATGATGTTTCTTTGGTCCACAAATATCAGAAACGAACATATTTTTATTGGCACCAAAAATTCCTGAAAGTCTGCCAGAGTCTCAGAAACAGTCGCATACCGGTTTTATGAACTCCCTTCGGTCCCGAGACATCAAATCAAGCCAACGTTAGATTATCACCAAAATTCCTGTAAGTCTGCTAGGGTCTCATAAAAAGATGACAATCAATTCCCTAGTGTTCATATGCATGAAAAAACATACTCAGTATATGCCATAACAATCGGCCTCAGCAGACCCAAGACATATTTTGGTTACATTTTGGTATGTAAGGAACGGTAACTCTTATTACATTGGCCCCGCAGATTGGCAAACTATAAAAACGTCCGACTACTAAACGCTCAATTTGAATTGAATACACTTCCGCCCGCCCTCTTGTTTAAAACGGTTAGGTTTTCAATTTATCATGATTATATTGTGAAATGAGCACGGATAGTAGGACATGGACAACACAAGGAAGAAAGGTAGGAGCTTAAATGAATTATAAATGGAGTTTAATTACGTTTTTCGGCTGCGTTGCTTATTTTAATGATTTCTTGAACATTAAACATTCGCACCAAGGCGCTTCGTACTAAGGCGCTTCGCAACACGTTTAAATGTACGGAGCAATGTAGCAAAATGATTTTTTCAAATTATGATTATCATCTTAAAGTATCATTCTATCGTTAGGAAATCAATTAAAATTAAAAATCTCAGACACAGCTATTTTTGTCCATTTCACACCAATAATAAAGTACCAACAGTAAAGCTTTAATACTACTAGCTGTCACGTGATTCCAACGACCAATCAGAATAGAAAATGGGCATGTGCAAGTACGTTTTTCACTTATACCCTAACCCTAACCCTAACCCTAACCCTAACCCTTTTTTCTTTACTTCAACTTTCTCACTCGCTTAACTGCGTTTTTCGGTTACAATACATACACATAGACATGAAAAAACGCTATCTCATACATTTTTATAGTGCATAACACTTTTAGGGTACCTTACCCCAAAAGGAGTAAACCCTAAAAGGGTATACCCTCACTTACCACTTTTTCTACTTTTTCCATTTAAAATCATTTGAGGGTATACTAGGAGTTTACTAGAGTTTACTCGGGGTTTACTCCTGCTTACTACTTTTTCTACTTTTTCCATTTAAAATCATTTGAGGGTATACTAGGAGTTTACTAGAGTTTACTCGGGGTTTACTCGTGCTTACTACTTTTTCTACTCTTTCCATTTAATATCATTTGAGGGTATACTAGGAGTTTACTAGTGTTTACTCGGGGTTTACTCCTGCTTACTACTTTTTCTACTTTTTCCATTTAAAATCATTTGAGGGTATACTAGGAGTTTACTAGAGTTTACTAGAGTTTACTCGGGGTTTACTCCTGCTTACTACTTTTTCTACTTTTTCCATTTAAAATCATTTGAGGGTATACTAGGAGTTTACAAGAGTTTACTCGGGGTTTACTCCTGCTTACTACTTTTTCTATTTAAGATCATTTGGGGGTAAACTAGGAGTTTACTAGAGTTTACTCGGAGTTTACTCCGATTTCAATTTTAACACTATTATTAAATGATTAATGCTGATACTTCAATATTCGGACACATTCTGTCCTTTTTAGCGAAAGTATGTGAATATTTTATATAATCCGCACGGACATAAATACCAAATTAAGCACAAAAATCAGTTAAATCAGGTAAACTTGGTTTACAATTTCATTTTAAAATCAATTGCAGATAAGCTCCGGGTTCACTCGGATTTCAATTACAATTTATGATTTCGTGAGCAAATTTGCTTAAATCTCACTTAAAATAATTTAACATTTTTAAATATTTAAAAACTCAATAAATTTCATGAAATAAATAATTTCCATTCAATGTAAATTTAATTCTAAAATTCAACAAAAATAAAAATATGTCATGAATATCTTTAAATACATTGGCAAGTACACACGAATAATATTAATAAATAAACAAAATTAAATGTTATATTCCAAATCTTACCTCGATTCAACCTAAATCCAATATAATTAAATTTAAATTCAAAAATAAAATATTCACTATTACATACAAAAAAACACAACCTACCGCTAGGAAATCCAGATTCCAACTGAAACTTTTACAGTAATACTTCCGGTAATGACCAACTACGCATGCGCAAAAAATCATCCAATCAGTGAAGAGTTTCAGTCACGTGATGGGCGTCTCTGGATGGGCATCTTTCGTTTTTTCCCTATACCCTATACGAAATTAAGCACAAAAATCAGTTAAATCAGGTAAACTTGGTTTACAATTTCATTTTAAAATCAATTGCAGATAAGCTCCGGGTTCACTCGGATGTCAATTACAATTTATAATTTCATGAGCAAATTCGCTTAAATCTCACTTAAAATAATTTAACATTTTTAAATATTTAAAAATTCAATAAATTTCATGAAATAAATAATTTACATTCAATGTAACATTTAATTCTAAAAATCAACAAAAATAAAAATAAGTCATGAATATCTTTAAATACATTGGCAAGTACATACGAATAATGTTAATAAATAAACAAAAATAAAATAATACAATTCAAAATCTTACCTCGATTCATCCTAAATCCAATATTATTAAATTTAAATTCAAAAATAAAATATTCATTATTACATACAATAAAGCACAACCTATCGCTGGGAAATCCAGATTCCAACTGAAACTTTTACAGTAATACTTCCGGTAATGACCAACTACGCATGCGCAAAAAATCATCCAATCAGTGAACAGATAGAGTCACGTGATGGCCATCTCTGGATGGTCATCTTTCGTTTTTTCCCTATATACCCTACCCTAACCCTAACCCTAACCCTAACCCTAACCCTAACCCTAACCCTAACCCTAACCCTAACCCTAACCCTAACCCTAACCCTAACCCTAAACCCTAACCCTAACCCTAACCCTAACCTAAACTAGTGGTAAGCTAGGGTAAGGGGTTAGGAGTAAGCTAGGCTAAGCTCAGTGTTAGCTATGTTCACATTGACATAGGGTAAGCTCGGTCAATGAACCTTACCTAGTGATTAGCTAGAGTAAGGTGTTAGGAGTAAGCTAGACTAAGCTCAGTGTTAGCTATGTTCACATAGACATAACTTACACAGAGGGTAAGCTTGGTCAATAAACCTTACCTAGTGGTTAGCTAGGGTAAGGGGTTAGGGGTAATCTTCAGTGTAAATATTAGGTTACCTCCGGGTAAGGGTTAGTGTTAGCTTTGGTAAGCTTCTGGTTAGCTAGGGAAATGGTTAGGATTCATGGGTTAGGGTTAGGAAGAGTTAGCAATGTTACTAAAAATAGATCCTTTGTTCTTTTTTCCGCCTATTTCTTTTATCCATTGTATCATTGTTCTAGAGACCTGGGGGATTGAATGTTCCTGTTATACAGTATTTTGGCTCAATACAGATGATAAGTCTAATGAAATTTAAGAACTCTTCTACCTGCCTATGAAATTTCACCCTGATCCGACCACGGATTCGAGGTTGGCAACAGGGTTGAGCTTCAAAAACCGTACTATATTCACTATAGGGCTATACTACTACACGGTGACTGCTGATTTCAATGCCTTAAACCAACAGTATAGAGTTGGTATGTAGCTGATATTTTACAGGCAGACAGGATGTTGTTAAGGGAACATTCTATCAAAATTTCAAGTGGATCGGACAAGTATTAGAGTCTAGGCGAGCGGCGCTGGGTCTGACCCCCCTGATTTCTATTGAGACTATACTGTATACACGACATAGGCTAATCTGGCACTGGTTGCCAGGGACTAACGATACCCAGTATCAAGCGGATATTTTACAGGCAGGCAGGCAGGGTATTGAAAATGACCTTACTTTGATTGGCACCAACAATCCAGAAAGTCTGCGAGTGTCTCAGAATTACTCGCAGACCGGTTAAAGTATGTTTCTTTGGTCCACAAATATCAAAAACGAACTTATTTTGATTGGTACCAAACATTCCTGAAAGTCTGCGAGTGTCTCAGAATTACTCGCAGACCGGTTAAATGATGTTCCTTTGGTCCACAAATATCAGAAACGAACTTATTTTTATTGGCACCAAACTTTCCTGAAAGTCTGCGAGTGTCTCAGAATTACTCGCAGATCGGTTAAATGATGTTTCTTTGGTCCACAAATATCAGAAACGAACATATTTTTATTGGCACCAAAAATTCCTGAAAGTCTGCCAGAGTCTCAGAAACAGTCGCATACCGGTTTTATGAACTCCCTTCGGTCCCGAGACATCAAATCAAGCCAACGTTAGATTATCACCAAAATTCCTGTAAGTCTGCTAGGGTCTCATAAAAAGATGACAATCAATTCCCTAGTGTTCATATGCATGAAAAAACATACTCAGTATATGCCATAACAATCGGCCTCAGCAGACCCAAGACATATTTTGGTTACATTTTGGTATGTAAGGAACGGTAACTCTTATTACATTGGCCCCGCAGATTGGCAAACTATAAAAACGTCCGACTACTAAACGCTCAATTTGAATTGAATACACTTCCGCCCGCCCTCTTGTTTAAAACGGTTAGGTTTTCAATTTATCATGATTATATTGTGAAATGAGCACGGATAGTAGGACATGGACAACACAAGGAAGAAAGGTAGGAGCTTAAATGAATTATAAATGGAGTTTAATTACGTTTTTCGGCTGCGTTGCTTATTTTAATGATTTCTTGAACATTAAACATTCGCACCAAGGCGCTTCGTACTAAGGCGCTTCGCAACACGTTTAAATGTACGGAGCAATGTAGCAAAATGATTTTTTCAAATTATGATTATCATCTTAAAGTATCATTCTATCGTTAGGAAATCAATTAAAATTAAAAATCTCAGACACAGCTATTTTTGTCCATTTCACACCAATAATAAAGTACCAACAGTAAAGCTTTAATACTACTAGCTGTCACGTGATTCCAACGACCAATCAGAATAGAAAATGGGCATGTGCAAGTACGTTTTTCACTTATACCCTAACCCTAACCCTAACCCTAACCCTAACCCTTTTTTCTTTACTTCAACTTTCTCACTCGCTTAACTGCGTTTTTCGGTTACAATACATACACATAGACATGAAAAAACGCTATCTCATACATTTTTATAGTGCATAACACTTTTAGGGTACCTTACCCCAAAAGGAGTAAACCCTAAAAGGGTATACCCTCACTTACCACTTTTTCTACTTTTTCCATTTAAAATCATTTGAGGGTATACTAGGAGTTTACTAGAGTTTACTCGGGGTTTACTCCTGCTTACTACTTTTTCTACTTTTTCCATTTAAAATCATTTGAGGGTATACTAGGAGTTTACTAGAGTTTACTCGGGGTTTACTCGTGCTTACTACTTTTTCTACTCTTTCCATTTAATATCATTTGAGGGTATACTAGGAGTTTACTAGTGTTTACTCGGGGTTTACTCCTGCTTACTACTTTTTCTACTTTTTCCATTTAAAATCATTTGAGGGTATACTAGGAGTTTACTAGAGTTTACTAGAGTTTACTCGGGGTTTACTCCTGCTTACTACTTTTTCTACTTTTTCCATTTAAAATCATTTGAGGGTATACTAGGAGTTTACAAGAGTTTACTCGGGGTTTACTCCTGCTTACTACTTTTTCTATTTAAGATCATTTGGGGGTAAACTAGGAGTTTACTAGAGTTTACTCGGAGTTTACTCCGATTTCAATTTTAACACTATTATTAAATGATTAATGCTGATACTTCAATATTCGGACACATTCTGTCCTTTTTAGCGAAAGTATGTGAATATTTTATATAATCCGCACGGACATAAATACCAAATTAAGCACAAAAATCAGTTAAATCAGGTAAACTTGGTTTACAATTTCATTTTAAAATCAATTGCAGATAAGCTCCGGGTTCACTCGGATTTCAATTACAATTTATGATTTCGTGAGCAAATTTGCTTAAATCTCACTTAAAATAATTTAACATTTTTAAATATTTAAAAACTCAATAAATTTCATGAAATAAATAATTTCCATTCAATGTAAATTTAATTCTAAAATTCAACAAAAATAAAAATATGTCATGAATATCTTTAAATACATTGGCAAGTACACACGAATAATATTAATAAATAAACAAAATTAAATGTTATATTCCAAATCTTACCTCGATTCAACCTAAATCCAATATAATTAAATTTAAATTCAAAAATAAAATATTCACTATTACATACAAAAAAACACAACCTACCGCTAGGAAATCCAGATTCCAACTGAAACTTTTACAGTAATACTTCCGGTAATGACCAACTACGCATGCGCAAAAAATCATCCAATCAGTGAAGAGTTTCAGTCACGTGATGGGCGTCTCTGGATGGGCATCTTTCGTTTTTTCCCTATACCCTATACGAAATTAAGCACAAAAATCAGTTAAATCAGGTAAACTTGGTTTACAATTTCATTTTAAAATCAATTGCAGATAAGCTCCGGGTTCACTCGGATGTCAATTACAATTTATAATTTCATGAGCAAATTCGCTTAAATCTCACTTAAAATAATTTAACATTTTTAAATATTTAAAAATTCAATAAATTTCATGAAATAAATAATTTACATTCAATGTAACATTTAATTCTAAAAATCAACAAAAATAAAAATAAGTCATGAATATCTTTAAATACATTGGCAAGTACATACGAATAATGTTAATAAATAAACAAAAATAAAATAATACAATTCAAAATCTTACCTCGATTCATCCTAAATCCAATATTATTAAATTTAAATTCAAAAATAAAATATTCATTATTACATACAATAAAGCACAACCTATCGCTGGGAAATCCAGATTCCAACTGAAACTTTTACAGTAATACTTCCGGTAATGACCAACTACGCATGCGCAAAAAATCATCCAATCAGTGAACAGATAGAGTCACGTGATGGCCATCTCTGGATGGTCATCTTTCGTTTTTTCCCTATACCCTAACCCTAACCCTAACCCTAACCCTAAAAGGGTATACCCCCACTTACTCTTTTTTCTACACTTCAACTTTCTCACTCGCTTAACTGCGTTTTTCGGTTACAATACATACACATAGACATGAAAAACTCTATCTCATACATTTTTATAGTGCATAACAGTTTTAGGGTACCTTACCCCAAAAGGAGTAAACCCTAAAAGGGTATACCCCCACTTACCCTCTTTTCTTTACTTCAACTTTCTCACGAGTTTAACTGCGTTTTTCGGTTACAATACATACACATAGACATGAAAAAACTCTATCTTATACACTTTTATAGTGCATAACACTTTTAGGGTTTCAGCTTACCCTAACCCTCACTCTAACCCTTACTCGGGGTTATTCCTACTTACTACTTTTTCCTTTTAAAATCATTTGCGGGTAAACTAGGAGTTAACTAGGGTTTACTCGGGGTTTACTCCTACGTACTACTTTTTCCATTTAAAATCATTTGAGGGTATACTAGGAGTTTACTAGAGTTTACTCGGGGTTTACTCCTGCTTACTACTTTTTCTATTTAAGATCATTTGGGGGTAAACTAGGAGTTTACTATAGTTTACTCGGGGTTTACTCCGAGTTCACTCCGATTTTTACCATTTCCTTTTAATATCAATTTGGCTAAATTCGGGTTTTACTCGGAGTTTACTCCGATTTCAATTTTAACACTATTGTTAAATGATTAATGCTGATACTTCAATATTCGGACACATTCTGTCCTTTTGAGCGAAAGTATGTGAATATTATGCATAATCCACACGGACATGAATACTAAATTAAACACAAAAATCGGAGTTTACTCAGATTTCAATGACAATTTATCATGTAATGTACAAACTCACTTAAATGTCAACCTTAAAATAATTCAACATCTATAAATAATTTAAAAGTCAAAAAATTTAATAAAATAATTTATTATTTATTTCCTATCACATGTAACATAAAATAATAATAATAAACAATAACAAATTCAAAAAATGTCAAAAATCTCTTTAAATCCATTAGCAAGTACTTACAGATCCCTACAAATAATAATCAAAATGAACAAAAATATTTAAAATTTATCCTACAGTCAATATCCAATGTTATTTAATTAAAAATCAACAATAACATATTATTTACTATTCACTTTTATCAAACACAACCTATCAATAACGAATCCATATTTCAAATGAAACATTTTGAATAATACCACCGGTAATGACCAACTACGCATGCTCAAAAAATCAACCAATCAATGAACAGATATAGTCACGTGATGGGCATCTCTGGATGGGCATCTTTCGTTTTTTTCCTATACCCTAACCCTAACCCTAACCGTCATCAACGCAAAACGACGCCGATTTTGTCATTTTATGAATATTCAGTTAACACCGTACTTGTGATGAAAGTGTTGTAGGCCTGCTCTACTTCGGAGTTAAGCTGCGGTTGTGACTCATTAGTAGAGCCTTGATTAATTCCTAATCCAGATCTAGCTCCTGGAATTTAACACCAGTCGCGTCAGGTTATTCCCTTCAATCATGATTCATTAATGATTTTCCATCGTAAGTAAAAGTTTGTTGACTCTTGTTGAACGGAATAAAAGTACAAGTAAAAAAATGTCTTGTTTAGAATGTTGCCATTTGGAATAACTGAGAATATAGAGATAATCAATTATATAAGTAAGTAAGTTTGTTTCTTATTAAACTTATTAGTTAAACTTATCAATTTTCAATTTGTATATTTTTCTATATAATTTTCAAGAATATGTAGATATATTAATTTATTATATTTTTGTAAGTAAGTACGGACATATTTTTATAATACAACTTTTATCAGGATAACGACTTAAAGTTACTAGTTTACAGATTTATTTTTGGTTGGGTTTAAAATTTACTTGAAACTAATTATATAGGAAATATTACGGCGATCAGTCAACATACTCGCAATTCCTAGAAATGCTAAATCTCTGGATTAAGCTGGTAATAGATGAATACTTCCGTCAGTGACTGACAACTGTCCAACATAATTTAGTTATTAAAAATAATTTTGAATAACCCATCAAGTGTCTCATTGTATTAATAAATGTTTCTGAACATTTTATAATGGAATTTATTTTTGTTACTAATTTTGCCAATGTTTTATGATATACCCTACCCATGATTTAACGTTAAGAAACTGCATCACATTTATCGGATATTTTAGCGATTGGAGACCTGCTTTCTCTTTTATAAAAAAACCTCAGTATATCATCAAATATCATTGCAAATTTTAACCCTTAAGATTCAAAATTTCGTCACTAAAACCTGATGATATATTTATAGTCTACTACGTTCTACTCTTCGCCCAAATATTACACGTGAAGTTTTGTAGTACATGTTTATTAAATCTGAACGGCTTGATAGATTTTAGAAGTGCAGTTTGCTAAATGCAAAACAACTGATTGTTAACGTGATAAGACATCGTCCCAAAATCGATCTTACATCAAAATTGATGAATAAAGTAATTAAAAAATATAATAGCTCTGTAGATCTTTATATTTAATTTTAAACATGAATTTAAATTTTCTTCCAGCATCAAAATAAAAAGAAAATGGAGAAGATATTTGTTTTCTTCACTTCGTTTGCCTTGGCCGTTGTGCAATGTGAATGGTTAGCATTGTTAGAGGAAAAATTGGTAGCGATGGAGATGTCTTTATATCAGGTAAAACAGGTTTTACTTGACCATGAAGCTCTGTGATTTTAAAGTTGTTTAGTGGTTAAAACAAATTTTGACTGCCATTGAATAAATTAGGGACTTTAGTCAGTTATCTTTCCCTGATAAAATCTGAAGCAATCCAATTGGTAAGCAGGTCCTTACAGATGGAATCCTCGGATTTTATCATTGAATACCTATGTAAGGATAACAAAATATTTCATCTAATATCTTTCTTGTTAATGAAGATATTAATAGAAGTGATGAAATTTAGATAGTTCTTTACCCTAAATATACTTAGCTTGAATTTCAAACAAATTAAATTATTTACAAAAAAGTTATTTAAGATTAACTTTGGCAAATTGACATTGGAAAGTAAGGGTAAAATTCAAGTAATCCAACTGATTGAACCTACCTATTAGAAGAATATAGAAGGGGAAATAACTGACTAAAGTCCCTTATTAAACAAGTTCCTCTATTTATCATATTTAAAAATGGCTACTGACCAAGCAACTTAAAGTGTTCGACGTTTGCCTGGAAGACAGTTAGACATCATTGTCTTCCAATGATAAATGAAAAACTCCGTATAGTTGTATTTTGATATACATGTAATACCCGTGTATTTAAAAGTACACAATTTCAATGTTTAAACGTTCCTGCTATGTTTTAAATTTTTAAACATTTTACCTGCATAAATGTTGTTAATTGTTCAACCATATAAATTTAAGAATGATGCAGTTGTAAATTTGACTTTCATAATATACGTTACTTTTAGAAAGGTTTGCATGTTATGTAAAATTATGCATAAACAATTGAACATGACTTTGCCATGGAATTAAAACCATAAATGTATGAACTTTAAAAAAAACGTTTTACTTCTTATATATACGTCATGTTGTTATCTATTTCCAGGACATAGCCTTGTTAAGAAACAGTCTGCAGTCAATAAATGAGAAACTAAATAATGTGCAAATTATTAATGATAAGCTCGATCAAATTCTTGCACTAAATATGCCAGTATTACAACAAGAATTAGACAAACAAACGTCAACATCAGACAATAACGTACGACCTGAACAAATTCCTTTAAACACTCATAACATACAAACAGAAATAAAACGATTTAGAAGAGCATTTACAGCTGTTAAACACGACTTGAAATCTAACATACGGACAATGACGACTGATATTAGTTTAAATGTTGCGACTTTTATCAATGAAACTACCAATAAGACATTGTCGTTAGTTGAGACAGCTACTGATGAAAGACGTGCTCTGTCTGACGAAATTAAAAATGATATTATCAGTTTTAAAACGAATCAAGAATATAACAGAATCGAGTTCTCGAAAACTATGACAAATGCTAAAGAAAATATTAACAAAACATTGCAGGAAGTCAATGATAACATACGGGCATTGACAACAGACATTGGTGTAAATGTAGCAACTTTTATCGATGTAACTAACGATAGGACATTTTCATTGATCGAGACAGCCACAAATGAAAGAAATGCTCTAGACATTAAAAAGGTTACACAAAGTTTAGCAACAAAAGAGTCAACATCACAAATTTTAACAGTCAGCCAAAAAATATTAAAAATTATAATAACCTGGTCATTCTTAGAATCTACAAAAGATGTTCGTCTTGGAGATTTTACTTTTGATGTATCATCAAATACTGTAAAAGGTAGAGTAGAAGTGAAGAGTGATAATCAATGGGGAACTGTTTGTGATGATGTATTTGATGAATCAAATACTGGAGCAGAAGTTGTTTGTAGACAAGTAGGACTTACTGGTGGTACTCCAATAAGACATTCTGGTTATGGTGTTGGTCCAATTTGGTTAGATGATGTTAGATGTGTAGGTACAGAGTCAAGTATATTTCAATGTCCAAGAGATGGTCGTAAACAATTTGGTGAATCAAACTGTAATCACGGTGAAGATGTAGGTGTTGTGTGTACTATACCTGATGGCTTCATATAAATAATATAACTGACGACGTATTTCACGTATTCTGTGTCATCTTGATTAAAACAAATTAGACAATTACTGTGGAATTCAATGAATTAATTAACTTTCTTATGAGATGTTTTGTACCTTGCTAATAGATTTTAGACTTTTTTATGTTAGAGTTATGTTACATAATGTACCTGTGTTAGAACTTATGCAAGTGGAACATAGAATATATATGTCTATAAACGAAACATTTATGCTCACCTTGATTAAGGGATTTGTCTAATCGAATGGCGTTTTATGAAACCTTGGATTTAATTCAACAGTTTACAGATAAACAAATACTTGTACATTACATACACTGAATATTATTTGTTTACCTGTTAGACATGAAAACTTTTTTCCATATATTGTAGTTTGTCCAGTGTAATCTTAGAAATTTAACTGTTACCAAATGATTTTAGCCTCATAACAATAAACAAATCTTCATCGTCATTATAATTTATATTACCCCTATCATGTCTGAAATATCATCATCTTGTAATACAAAGTTAACATTTTTGTCAGTCATTGCTCTTAAAATCATATCTTATGTATGCTACCACTTTACAATCTGAGGGTTGTGCCATGAATTTAGTGTCTGAGTGAATTTGAACTTATAGATCTTTAAAAGTACCTTCTTCTTGACGACCCCTTCTCTAATCTTAAAAAATCCTACTTTTCCATGATAGTCTTGGCTAGTGATATGTAAAGAAATATATTTATGAAACTGTCAGGGTTAAGGTGTTAAGGTAAAGATGTAATTACTATTTAAGAACAAAAGTTTCGTAAATTTTTTATAACAATAATGAAACAACAAATGATATGTTTTACATATTATAATTATTAACAATAATAACTTCATGTACGTTGTAAAACTATAGCTTATGTATTCTAACTTTACCTTTTTCTATTATAAAATCCTTATTTTGCATTCTTTCATGTGAGAATTAAAGAAAACTGAGTATCAGTCTTTTGTTTTGACATCATATTTTGATATTTATTTGTGTATAATTTGTAATTGACAGCTAAAATAAGCAGGTAGTATCGAAAAGCTAGCAAGCCTTGCTTCTCCAAGTTATGTTTACATTCTAATTTGTTTATTATATAGTAATAAGTGTCATTTGAAATATTTCAATAAATGAAAAATTCACTGTTAGACTTGGTTTTTGTCAACTTTAGTATTCAGTGTACAATCAGATCAATTTGTGTTAACGGCATTAGCTGGTTAGATTCCAGTAGTTTTGAACAGAAAAAACAAACATTTGAGATACCAAGTTCATTGGTTTGAAAATACTACAAATGATCTACAAACCTGTTTAAATATCGATAAAATAGTTGATTGGCAATTGATCGAAAATCATTAAATACAATAAATATGCATAAATCTATGACTGAACACTCTGTTGTTAGTGGTTTGGGACCATGCTGACCCCCTATTTGTTATATATTTGTTTTACAAACATTTTTTCATTTATGATAATGTTTGTACAGACCATTGTTCTATGATTTTTAGATTAAAGTAATAATTGTAGCCCCACCTTTATGTGCATGTATGAGACAAGTGATCATTGTAGCCACACAAATACAAACAGCTGTATGAGACTATTAATCATTGTAGCCACACCTACAAATAGCTGTATGAGACTATTGATCATTGAAGTCTCTCCTACAAGAATCTATATGAGACTAGTGATCATTGTAGTCACTCCTACAAGTATCTATATGAGACTAGTAATCATTGCAGTCACTCCTACAAGTATCTATATGAGACTAGTGATCATTGTAGTTACTCCTACAAGTATCTATATGAGACTAGTGATCATTGTAGTCACTCCTACAAGAATCTATATGAGACTAGTGATCATTGCAGTCACTCCTACAAGTATCTATATGAGACTAGTGATCATTGTAGTCACTCCTACAAGAATCTATATGAGACTAGTGATTATTGTAGTCACACCTTCAAGTACCTGTATGAGACTTGTGATCATTGTAGTCACACCTACAAGTATCTATATGAGACTAGTGATGATTGTAGTCACACCTACAAGTACCTGTATGAGACTAGTGATTATTGTAGTCACACCTACAAGTATCTATATGAGACTATTAATCATTGTAGTCACACCTACAAGTATCTATATGAGACTAGTGATTATTGTAGTCACACCTACAAGTACCTGTATGAGACTAGTGATCATTGTAGTCACACCTACAAGTACCTGTATGAGACTAGTGATCATTGTAGTCACACCTACAAGTATCTATATGAGACTAGTGATCATTGTAGTCACACCTACAAGTACCTGTATGAGACTAGTGATCATTGTAGTCACACCTACAAGTACCTGTATGAGACTAGTAATCATTGTAGTCACACCTACAATTACCTATATGAGACTAGTGATCATTGAAGCAACACATACAAGTACCTGTATGAGCCAAGTGATTGTGGAAGAACTTGAGAACAACTGAGATAGAACTAGTGAATACATTTATTTAGTTACAATGATACTATAACAAGCTTATCAAGTTTTGTTATCAAAATATTTGTAAATAAGAAAGGAAACCAAAAAAAATCTTTATAAAATATATCACATACAGAATGTCTGATGCATCAACATGTATAGTCAAGCTAAGAAATAAAAGATAAAAATCTCTGGTATATAAGATAAAAAAAGAAGAAGAAAAAAAATAAATATTGCAACAAGGGATTGAACTGGTCTTGATTTAATAATAACCTGAGGCAGAGTTTTATAATTTTTTACATTGTACATATAATAGTACTTGCATAGTGGTAGAATAAGCGTTTACTAATATGTCAATCATTGAATCTAATTTTTAAATATTGGGAATGAAAAAAAATTCAGTTTAAGTCAGAGCTGATATATGAACATTAATATGCAGATAATTCCTCCTACCAATGATCATGAGAGACAGTTGTCAGTAACTGACAAAACAATGTACATAGTAACTAGTAACAGCTGAATCCAGAAATTTATCCTTTCCAGCAACACTGAGCAGTATGACCGGCCATCGCGATATAACCGATATAATGTATTGCCACTATGGTTTTAAACCTAACAAAATCATGTTAAATTAGCCAGTGTCATAATAAGTTCAACAGTTTACCTTACCATAATTTCTATGAAGCACCCAGTTCTGTCTAAATGTAAATAATCATCTACAATCTCACAGAAAGGTCAATGTTGTGAAGTTGTACTCAATCCTTAAGTAATTTCAGTGTTTAGAAAACATCAAACTTAAACCATTCAAGCAAGGAGATAAGTAATATCTTAATACAGATACATGAAGATTTAACAAGTCGTGTATTATTTTAATATGAAATATAAATTGTGAATAGACGCATAACTAAAGATTTGTTACACATGAATTGATAAAAACACTTTAACAAATAAACTTTTTACTTCTTACTCGATAAAAATTGATTTGATACAATATCATATTTTTTAAAAATGCAAAATTTCTCATCATTACATATTCTGTCAATATGGCAATTATATTTTAATGATAATTAGTCATATATTTGAGCAGCACTATAATAAAAACATACTTTTGTTCTTGTATGACACCTTATATCACATGGCTTTATAAAATGTACAAACTTTTCTATCAAAATGGCATCATAATATCAGACATAAATAACATAATATTTTATAAGTTTCAGAAAGTTAAATACAAATGTATCTCAAACACCTCAAAGACTGTCTGTTTTGCAAGAATCTTTTTGTAACACTCTTTCAATGACATTTTCTACCATGGGGTCCATTTAAATGGTAACACAGGAAAAATAAGCAGTTATATGAAGAAAAGACTGGCAAGAATGTAAAGCATCACTGATTATTACATGACAGATATATCCACATGTTTGAAAATACAATATTGGCTCACTTCCAAGTGTACCAAGAAATCAATATCGAGCCAACTTCCTGTCAGTTAACAATAACAGACTTGCAACGGAATTTTCCATCAAATACAAATAAACACAAGTGACAATAACGTCAACGTGAAAAATGGCATGTTACATCGCAAAATTTTAGTGTGTTATTGTTCAAGAATCATTATAAATATCAGAAAAAGTAATAAAGCTATGAAACAAGGCAAACGTTTTTTAAGTCAATATTGGCACACTTTCCCCTGCATTGGATCTTCGGGAAATACATAAGCAGTGTGCTGATATCTTTCTTATGGATCTGTTCAAATTACCTCAAAGTGATTATACATTGGATTAAGAACTCAAGATAATGGATTTTCCAGATGAAAAAAATTGTTTGTACCTAGTGTTCACATACAACTTTGTTATCATAAACTATCATTATTACTTCAATCACACAATATAGTTAAAATCCTATTGTTCTCAGAACACATTCTTTTATTTCAACCAAAGGCAATCTTTATTGAGGGAATTCAGTGGAAGAAATCATGAATTTGAGTTTTGAATATAACTATTTGATATATCTTTATACATTGACTACATTCATATTTTGTCTAAGTTTACTATAATATAACCCACCACTCTCTATATTGTATATATCATTATATAAGATATACAAAAAAAAACCAAATATTTTAACAACTTGAAAGTCAATAGAGGACAAATATTTGGATACAGGTAAGTTAAAATGCAAGGGCATTCGTTAGGATTTATGTTACAAGAATTCTAATTCAATGAAACAGAAAAAAATAAAATCTGTTTGCTGATAATTGTTGGAAGCCAAACATGCTGTAATCAGCAGATCATCTAAGGGTTGACATCCATATATAACATGGTACATAAAGTTAAGTAACAATCAGTACATTGTTAAATTCCGCTATTGGGACCATCAAAATCGATGGTCTTTTAAGTTAAATCGTCTTAATAAAGGGACAGTTTCTTCTTTAAATTAACATTCGGAACTCGTCAAAAATCGCATGATATTGCAATAACAGATATTGTTTTAATAGTGCAAGTTTTCTGTGAAAGCTTATATATGATAATTATTAAAACTAAACCAAATATCAACAGTATTACATGTACATGTATAAGAGAAAATGCCAGCTTCAAATGCAAGTAATTATAATGTTTTGAATATTTTCTAAAGTGACTAATTTTCTAAGATATGATTTGTTAAGCATTATGGGTAATTGGAAGTCTAATATTGAGTATTTTTAAAACAAAAGAATATATACATAAACTACAGACTTGGTGAAATCACTAATACATGTCAGAGCAATAATGATCTAGTCCAATGACATTTTTCACAATAAACAAGTTTATTGTCAAACATGTTTTAAACTATCTTATGTTTGGTCAAGTGAAATAAAATATGAACCTTAAGAAAGGTTTATAATGAAAATGACGTAGAAAGCTCTTTACTGTTATAATATATTATCAATGTCCTTTAGATTACAAAACAAGTTTTTTTCAAAACATTTAAAGGCTGGTTGATACAAAAGAAATGTATACAGTACTATAGTTTGCTACCAACAAATACAATGCACTATGTGCTGTTATGTAAAACAATATGAAGATTATCCATCATTATTTCATTCATTTTTCATATCATACATCTACAATCCAGTGATATATTACAACTATACTTACAATTGATGCTTAAGGAAATTTTCTGTCAGACAAATTGTTTCAGGCCAGACGATAGAACAATATTTCTTATAATATATAATAAACACAATATTATTTTAATATAATCTCATGTGAATGTATCATGTAGCACATCTAACACCCTTTGCTTAACACAATAACATATTGACAGTTCATTTGTATAGGAGACCTCAGATTTTTCTAATCGGCTAATGTGGCACATAAACAAAATTCACATTTATATGTCATTATATTGGTTTTTTGTACATATATACTAATAGTGATTTTGCTCATGTGCCTCACTGATAAACTTTATTTACGTCTGAATTTCATGAGTTTGGAGTTATGTAGATGCATCGTCCAATGCCATGAGAGTCAATTACAGTAAAGTAATAAAAGTGATGATGAAATCAATGTTCAATACCAAATTAAGTTAAAAATGATATAACGATTGAAAAATTGGTAATAACCATGTTTTATGTTGAACAAAAGTGATTGTATATTGAGTAAAGTGAAATTCATATAATAAATGATTCTATTTTCCAATTATATAGCGTAATACATGTACATACCCTTCAACAAATGTTGTTACAAAAAAGGATAGTTTGCTGTTACATAAACAATTGTACATTTTGTATTCTATGATTTTTTCAGCTTCCGATAGATAATAAAATAATATATTTAATACTCATAGGATTTTCTCTACGGGAAGCAACTCTGGTAATACTTTAAACAAATCGAATACAAGTTACGTCCCTTTATATAGCTTCAAAGCGAAGCAATAATCTGAACTCATCTCATCAAGCGCTTTATCCGGTTAGCATAATATACTACTGTCTTCGCGTTAGAAATTCACGAAGACCAAATGAACACCTTACATAATACACGGGCGGGGCATACTTTCTTGGAGCTTGGTCAAGAAATAATTTCTACGGTCATTTTCTATCCTACAAATGATTCCTAATCATATAAGGCAGTTGTCAATCACTGACGAAAGTATACGCCTAGTACTTGGTTAACAATTAAATTCAGAGATTTAACACTTTTAGAAACGGTTAGTAGGTTGACTGACCGCCGTTAGGGCCTTACCTATACAATACGTGTACGTGTTGCTACGGTGTTAATCCCAACAAAACAAACATACAAACAAACATAATTCTACAATATAATACTGATTGCGTTCTATAGGATATATGTGTACTAAGTATTGTACGAAAAAAAGTAAGTTACATTTGTTGAATTAACTTTTGGCTTGCAAGCGTTTTGGTGCGCAGATTAAATCTCCCGTACTAGGGTCTCGTGATTTTATATCATCATAACTAAACTCGTACATGTGTATCCCGAATTCTCACATAAAACCGTAATTTCTTGACAGTGAAAGAAAATATTAATTTCTTCAAAATACAAAAACAGAAAATTATCTTTTAATGATCAAAATAGTTAATCATTCATTTTGCAGGTTGATCTTTGGTCGTCCAAAGAATAAATGACAAAAATATTCGTGTATACAATAATTTTTAGGCAGGTTCCCGTCATGTCAACTATAATCGCTTTCAATACGATATAAACTACCTTACTAGATGCAATCTAACAAACAAAATTATTGTGTATCTTCTGAGCTATTCTAATTGAAACATACTTGATTTCTGCGTAGTTCTACATTCACATCTTATAGGTATTTTCTCACACTATCACAGATAAATCTTCCCCTTATAAAAAATAGCTTGTAAACAAAAACATGTGCATTAGATAGAATGTTCCTAGAGAAGTCATCGAATATTCAAGGTCATTTTTTTTATATCATGCATTCTGGTAAACAACGTCTGGTTTTCAAAACTAAGACGTAGAAATTTGTTTATAAAACAACACATAGTTTGGAAACTTGGCAATTATGTTCAAGGCTGTATTAAGGTATACAATTTCTTATTTATTTCCTTCAAAAGTCACGGTAAAAAAGTAAGCTAAAAGTAAGAGGTTCCCAAGTCGTTAAAAAACAATATGCACAGTTTCAGTAACTTAACAATTAATGCGTATCGGTATCTACACTGGTGTAGATTAAAACAAAGAAAATAAAATTGCATAAATAAATGGGTGTCACGATACCTTAATATAACTTTTATATAACTAGGTTAGTTGAACACTTGTGTAACCTGACACTGGGAGTAACAACATTTCCTAAAACAGATAACTCGTTTCTTGGAATCGTCTGATAACGTGTTTTACATAATGAACTTCAGATGAATTATATCTAACTTCGAGGGCCGTTCAAAATTGACCGTAAATATAACCGTCATCAACGCAAACGACGCCGATTTTATCATTTTATGAATATTCAGTTAACACCGTTCTTGTGATGAAAGTGTTGTAGGGCTGCGAGTTAATCTGCGGTTGTGATTAAGTGGTAGAGCCTTGATTTATTCCTAATCCTCATCTAGAACCCTGGATTTAATACAAGTCGCGTCAGGTTATTCCCTTCAATCATGATTTCTTTAATTCATTAATGATTTTCCATCGTACGTAAAAGTTTGTTGACTCTTCTTGAACGGAAAAAAGTACAAGTAAAGAAAGATGTCTTGTTTAGAATGTTGCCAGATATGACGTGACATAAAGCGATATAGATTGTTCATAATCGACGTGAAATACTGATTTTAAATATCTGTGTATTGATGAGTATTTTGTTAAATTACTATCAATGTATTGTTACAAACAGGACAACAAAAGATTATAAGTGTATAACAGAATCGTGTGTTTTAAATCAATGAAACATAACTTCACAGTACATACTAGAAAATCTACATTCATCTATAACGTAAAACGTGAAACTCAAATGATTTAATTTCTCTATAACTCAACTTCCCATTACTTTTTTAGAGTACCTCAGTTTTTGTAAATAAACCTAGAGATACTTTCATGGTGTATGTAATGTGAAGATAAGAGGCCGCATTATCACAATTTCTAAAACATCGAAGTGAAAAATTTGGAATAGTTGAGAATATAGAGATTATCACTTACATCAGTAAGTAAGTTTGTTTCCTATAAAACTTATATTTTAAACTTATCAATTTTCAATTGATATTCTATATATTCATAAAAAATATGTAGATATTTTAATTTATTTTATTTTTGTAATCCCTCAGTCCCATAAAATCGTGGCTTGTTGCGGACCCGTACGTGCAGACAATCGTAGGCCGTGGGAAGCCTTTCGTATTTAAGTGACGGTACACACATGGTACAAAACAACACACCCGTACGGAGCCGTAGCTGGAATATATGCATGTTTAATCCATACTCGGCAATGATTTTGTTCACGATTTGACTTTGAAACTGATACGTGTATCCTGGGCTCATCTCATGGTACGTGGTAAAAACGTAACAGTCCGTACGGGTACGCAAAAGTTCGTGCGGGTCCTTGCGGACCTTGAAAGCACGGCGCCCGTACGGTGTCCTCACGGCTATTTTTATGTTTATGGGACTGTAGCTTTAGTAAGTCCTGAAATATCTCTATAATACAACTTTTATCAAACTAGCGGCTTAAAGCTACACGTTTTCAGAATTATTTTTGGTTGGGTTAAATGTGGTTGTCTCTAAAGACCTCCAAAACAGTTGAATTTTTATGATTTATTGGAAAATCTTTGCTTGTCAAATTCATATTTTAATGAAAAAGAATGTATTGTATTGGGTGATCTTAACACTGATGTTTCTAAGTCAAACAGCAATAGTTTAAATAAGTCTTTTAAGTCTTTTTTTGATATGTTTAGTTTTACTCAATGGATATCTGATTTTACAAGAATCTGTGATAAATCATCTTCTGTTATTGATCTTATATTAGTATCTGATGAATGTAAAATTTCACAGAGTGGCGTTTTAAATGTTGGTATAAGTGACCATTCTGCTGTGTTCTGTACTAGGAAAGTAACAAAAGAGGCTATAAATAAGCATAAAAACATCAAAGTAAGATCACTCAAACATTACTCAAAAGATTCATTCTTGGCCAATTAAAAAAATAATGACTGGTCATCCGTACTTTTGAGTGATAATGTAAATGAAGCATGGTCTAATTTTAAGTCTTTGTTTTTAAATGTCATAGACAATATTGCCCCAGTAAGGGAATTAAGAATCAAACAGAGAACAGCACCTTGGATCACAAGTGAAATTTTAAGTGGCATACAAAATAGGAATAAAGCATTTCAAACTTTCATTAAGGGTAAAACTGATGAAAATTTTAATAAATTTAAACAATTGAGAAATGCTACACAGTATCAAATTAGTTCAGCTAAAAACGATTATTACAAGAAATATATTATTGATAATCAAAATGATCCAAAATCCTTATGGAAATCTCTCAAAGATCTTGGAATGCCTTCTAAGAAAAGTAACAAATCTACTTCTAATATTGCACTTAATATTGATAATAATATTATTTTCAACAAATTTGACGTTGCAAACCATTTTAATAAGTTTATCACCACAGTGGCTTCTGTCCTTGTTACAAAGTTACCTGCTGCATTGGGTCAATATGGCAGAGAATTTGTGGCTTCATTCTATAGAGACCAAGGTGTTGTTCTCAACAGTTACTCTTTTTCTTTAATTACTGAAAACAGTGTTTTTAAACATCTGAATAGACTAAGCTTTAGCAAAGCAACTGGTCTAGATAATATTCCTGGTCGTTTTATTAAAGACGGTGTTTCAGTCATTGCTTGTCCTCTAGCTCATATTATCAATTTGTCATTAATCCAAGGGGTAGTACCTGATGATCTTAAATCTGCCCGGGTTGTACCAATATATAAGAAAAATGATAAAACTAATGTCTCGAACTACAGACCAGTATCAATTTTAAGTATTGTTTCAAAATTTTTTGAAAGAATTGTTTATGAACAAGTAGAAATGTATCTAAATGATAAAAATCTATTATACAAGTTTCAATCTGGGTTCAGAACATCATATTCTACTGATACATGTTTATTGCATTTAACTGATTTTATCAGGTTTAAGTTGGACAAAGGTTTTTATGTAGGGATGGCTTTGCTTGATCTTCAGAAGGCCTTTGATACTGTAGATCATTCTATTCTATTAAGCAAATTAGGGCTTATAGGTTTTAACATTGATGTAGTTAATTTGTTTAGATCATATCTATCTGGTCGTGTTCAATACACTGACATTAACCATACTCTGTCATCCCCTTCTACTGTAACCTGTGGTGTACCACAAGGCTCTATACTAGGGCCTCTTTTGTTTTTAATTTATATTAATGATATGGCTGGTACCGTAATAGTAAACTTTTATTGCATGCAGATGATTCTGCCATCTTAGTGTCCAGTAAATGCAAATTTGAAATTGAAAGATTATTGTCCTATGACATGCAAACTGTGAGTAACTGGCTAGTTGATAATAAATTGTCATTACACCTTGGTAAAACAGAAACTATTTTATTTGGCTCTAAACCAAGATTAAAGAAATGTTCTGAACCTAATATTTTTTGCAATGGTATAAAACTTAAAACAACCAACTCAGTTAAATATCTTGGTGTGTTATTGGACCAGTCTTTAAACTTTGATATGATGGTAGCTACAATTATTAAAAAAGTCAATGCTAGGCTTAAATTTTTACACAGAAAAAGTAAGTTTTTATCACTTTATGCTAAAAAGCTCTTGGTTATGTCTCTATTGCAATGCCATTTGGATTATGCTTGCTCTGTCTGGTATTTCAGTATTTCACAGCATCTTAAGAACAGACTCCAAATTACTCAAAATAAAATTATTAGATTTGTTCTAAATTTAGATTGCAGACAGCACATATCTCAAGAACATTTTGTTGAGCTAAATTGGTTACCTGTAGAAAAAAGAGTTAATCAGATTGTTTTAAACAATGTTTTTAAAATATTTATTGATATATCTCCTCCTTATTTACATGAACATTTTATTCAGGCCAGTTCAGTTCATAATCATAATACTAGATTTAGTTCTGAATCTTGTTTTAAAATTCCATCTGTAAAAGGTTTTGGAAAGAAGTCATTTGTGTACAATGGCTGTTACCTGTGGAACCAGTTACCAACTGAAATAAAACATACCACCAATACTGAAACTTTTAAAAAACTAGTAAAAAACATTATTTTACCAAGTTGTAATAAATTCTGTGATATTTTATGACATTTTTTTGCCTGTGATAATCTTAATTTTGATCTCTTATAGTCCCTTATTTTTACTTACTTTAGTATTTCAAATGTTTTATGATAATTGGAAGTAAATTTAGTGTGTGTGCCTTGCTAGGACATGTATTCATTTATTTAAGGACCACAATGGAAACAAGGAAATTCATATTTCCTTTTTTGTGCTATCCTTAATAGATGAAAATATGTCCTAGTACAATGAATGTACTATAATACAGTATTATTTATATTCTTTGTTTTTACTGTTTTAATCATTCTTGTGCTATGTATGTTATTTTCATTCATTGAATAAACTCTATCTATCTATCTATCTAAACGTAATTGAAATTAATTGTATAGGAGAGATTACGGCGGTCAGTCAACCAACTCGCAGTTCCTGCAAATGCTAAATCTCTGGATTAAGCTGGTAATAGATGAATACTTCTGTCAATGGCTGACAACTGCCCAACATATTTTAGTTAATCGAAATAATTTTGAATAACCCTTCGAGTGTCTAATTGTGTCAAAAATGGTTCTTCATATTTCATAATGGAATGAATTTTGTTACTAATTATGCGAATTTTTAAAACGAAGTATAATTTTTATAAAACATCATTCACTATCTCCTTTTATATGTCATTCGTTATAAATATAAAAAAAACAGATTTGATTAATTTGTACGGTTTATTCATATTAGTTCAAAGTTAAGTCCAAACCCTCAAAATTAATGATGATACTTAAACGCTTCACTCTTGCAGTAAGGCAGTTATTGTTGAGCCTCCAGTAAGACAAAGGTTTATTGTCGAAATTTCACTAAATAATTAACGAATTCCTTTAAGTCAGGCTGCTATTTTTTGACAGGCAATGATTGCTGTCTCATTGTAATATACCTTATCCACGATTTAACGTTAAGAAACTAAATCACATTTATTGGATATTTTTACGAATGGAGAACTAAATTCTCTTTTATGATAACCTCCAATTATCATCAAATTCCATGGCAAATTTTAACCCACAAGATTCAAAAGTTCGTCGCTATAAGCTAATGATATATCTCTAGTCCACTACGTTCTACTCTTCGTCCAAGTATTACACGTGAAGTTTTGTAGTACATGTTAATTAAATCGGACCGGCTTGATAAATTTTAGAAGTGCAAATGCTTAAAGCAAAACAATTGATTGTTAAACTGATATGATATCGTTCAAAAATCTATCTTACAGTTTAAAGTTGATGAATAAAAGAATAAAAAATAATAGCTCTCTATATCTTTATATTTAATTATAAACATGTTTTTCAATTTTCTTCCAGCATCAAAATAAAAAGACAATGGAGAAGATATTTGTTTTCTTCATTGCGTTTGCCTTGGTCGTTGTGCAATGTGAACGGTTAGCAATGTTAGAGCAAAAAGTGGTAGGCATGGAGATGTCTTTATATCAAGTAAAACAGGTTTAAATAATTATTATTATACTTGACCATAAAGTTCTTTAATTTTAAAGTTATTTTGTGTGTATAAACTAAAATATCGTTGAATGCCATTCATCAAATTAAACGCGCCTATCTATTTAATTTGTTTAAAAATTGGTACATACTGTTCAAGCTCGTTACAGAAATTTTCGACATTTGTCCTAATGTCCAGTTAATTTCTTTACAATATGTGTTTGAGAATAATGCTGCTTGAATTTTTATCGCTTATATCTTTTTAGAAAGGTTAACATCTTTTTAAATAGGACAGAAACAATTGTTTTATTAATTGTACATGAAAAGTGAGGTGTTAATAAACATATATTATCTCATCTAATCTTATATTTAAATGTACACAAATAAGTTAGAACATGATTTTGTCACGAAATCAATCAACAATCTTTGTATGAACTTAAAAAGATTTAACTTTTTATATGTGTCAAGTTTTTATCTATTTCCAGGACATAGCCTTGTTAAGACACAGTCTGCAGTCAATAAATGAAAAACTAAGTAATGTACAAATTATTAATGATAAGCTCGATCAAATTCTTGCAATAAATATGCCGGTATTACAACAAGAATTAGACAAACAAACGTCAACATCAGACAATAACGTACGACCTGAACAAATTCCTTTAAACACTCATAACATACAAACAGAAATAAAACGATTTAGAAGAGCGTTTACAGCTCTTAAACATGACTTCAAATCTAACATACGGACTATGACGACCGAGATTAGTTTGAATGTTGCGACTTTTATGAATGAAACTACCAATAAGACATTGTCGTTAGTTGAGACAGCTACGGATGAAAGACGTGCCCTGTCTGAAGACATTAAAAATGAAATTATCAGTTTTAAAACAAACCAAGAACATAACAGAATCGAGTTCTCAGAAGCTATGACAAATGCTAAAGATAATATTAACAAAACATTGCAGGAAGTCAATGATAACATACGGACATTGACAACAGACATTGCTGTAAACGTAGCGACTTTTATCAATGTAACTAACGATAGGACATTGTCATTGATCGAGACATCAACAAATGAAAGAAATGCTCTGGCTGAAGACGTTAAAAATGTTGCACAAATAAGTTTAGCAACAAATGAGTCAACATCAAAGATTTTAACAGTCAGCAAACAAATATTAGATTTTGTTACCCGCGAATTGTTAGCATCTAAAACAGACATTGTTCGTCTTGGAGATTATACTATTGATATAACAGCAAAAACTGTAAAAGGTAGAGTAGAAGTTTACTATAATAATACATGGGGAACTGTTTGTGATGATGTCTTTGATCAATCAAATACTGGAGCACAAGTTGTTTGTAGACAACTAGGACTAACTGGTGGTACACCAATAACAAGGTTTGGTTCTGGTGTTGATCCAATTTGGTTAGATAATGTTAAATGTATAGGTACAGAGTCAAGTATATTTCAATGTCCAAAATTCAATTTTGGATCACATAATTGTGTGCATATAGAGGATGTAGGTGTAGTGTGTACCATACCTCGTGGCTTCATATAAAAATATAACTGACGACGCATTTCACGTATTCTGCGTCATCTTGATTAAAAAAAACAAGACAATTATTGAGGAATTCAATGGATTAATTAACTTTTATATACGATGTTTTGTACCTTACTAATATATTTTAGACTTTTTTATGTTAGAGTTATTTTACATAACGTACCTGTGTTATAACTGATACAAGTGGAACATAGAATATATATGTCTATAAACAAAACATTTATGCTCACCCTGAGTGAAGGATTTGTCTAATCAAATGGCGTTTTATGAAACATTGGATTAAATACAACAGTTTACAGATCAACAAACACTTGTACATTAAATACACTGAATACTTTGTTTACTTGTTTGACATCAACAACTTTATTTCTATATATTGTAGCTTGTCCAGTGTAATCTTAGAAATTTAACTGTTATCAAATTATTTTAGCCTCAAAATAATAAACAAATCTTCAACGTCATTATAATACATTCTATCCCTATCATGTCTGAAATATCATTATCTTGTAATACCAAGTCTTCAGGTCATATTAGTCATTCTTGTTTAAATCATATCTTATGTACGCTATAACTTTTCAATCTGAGGGTTGTGCCATGACTTTAGTGTCTGAGTGAATTTGAACTTTTAGATCTTTAAAAGTACCTACTTCTTGATGGCCTCTTCTCTAATCTTAGAAATCGTACTTTTCTATGATAGTCTTGGCCAGTGATATGATAAGAAATATATTTATAAAACTGTCTGGGTTAGGGTGTTAAGGTCAAGATGTAATCACTATTTTAGAACAAAAGTTTCACATTTTTTATCACACTAGTGAAACAACGAATGAAATGTTTTGCATATTGTAGTTATTAACAATAATAACTTCATTAACATAGTAAAACTATAGCTTATGTATTATAACTTTACCACTTTTCTATTATAAAATCCTTCCTTTGCATTCTTTCATGTGAGAATTAAAGAAAATTGAGTATCAGTCTTTTGTTTTGACATCATATTTTGGTTATTTGTGTATAATTTGTAACTTAAAGCTGAAATAAGCAAGTTGTGTTTGACAAACAAACTACAACAAAAGTTGCTTATCCAAGTTATGTTTACATTCTCGCGTGTTCATTATATAGTTATAAATGTCATTTGTAATATTACAAAAAATGAAAAATTCACGGTTAGACTTGTTTTTTTAAACTTTATTATTCAGTGTACAATCAGATCAATTTGTGTCAACGGCATTAGCTGGTTAGATTCCAGTAGTTGTTGACACAGAAAAACAAACATTTTAGATACCAAGTTCATAGGTTTGAAAATACTACAAATGATCTACAAACCTGTTGGAATAAGAATAAAGTAGTTGATAGGCAATTGGTCGCATATTATCGAATACAATTAATATGCATAAATCTATGACTGAACACTTTGTATTTAGTGGTTTGGGACCAAGCCGACCCCCTATTGGTTATAAATTTGTTCCACAAATATTATTTCATTTATGATAATGCTTTTACAGACCAGTGTTCTTTGATTTTTAGATAAAAGCAATACTAGTAGCCCCACCTTCATATGCATGTATGAGAAAATTAATCATGGTAATCACACCTACAAGAACATGTTTGAGACTGGTGATCATTGTAGTCACACCTACAAGTACCTGTATGAGACTAGTGATTATTGTAGTCACACCTACAAGTATCAATATGAAACTAGTGATCATTGTAGTCACACCTACCAGTACCTGTATGAGACTAGTGATCATTGTAGTCACACCTACAAGTATCTGTATGAGACTAGTGATCACTGTAGTCACACCTACAGATACATGTATGAGACTAACGATCATTTTAGTCACATCTAAAATTACCTGTATGAGACTAGTGATCATTGAAGTCACACTTACAAGTATCTGTATGAGACTAGTAATCATTGTAGTCACACCTACAAGTACCTGTATGAGACTAGTGATCATTGTAGTCACACCAACAGATACCTGTATGAGACTAGTGATCATTGTAGTCACACCTACAAGTATCTATATGAGACTAGTGATTATTGTAGTCACACCTACAAGTACCTATATGAGACTAGTGATCATTGAAGCAACACATGCAAGTCCCTGTATGAGTCAAGTGATTGTGGAAGAACTTGAGAAACAACGGAGATAGTACTAGTGAATACATTTAATTTGTTACAATGATTCTATAACAAGCTTACCAAGTTTTGTTATCAAAATATTTGTAAATAAGAAAGAAAAACAAGAAAATCCTTTATAAAATATATCACATACAGAATGTTTGATGCATTAACATTTATAGTCAAGCTAGAAAATAAAAGATAAAAATCTCTGGTAAAAAAGATAAAAAAGGAGAAGAAAAAATGAAATATTGCAACAAGGGAGTGAACTCGTCTTGAGTTTATAATACCCTGAGGCAGAGTTTTTAAATTTTTTACATTGTACATATAATAGTACTTGCATACTGGTATAATAAGGGTTTACTAATAAGTCAATCATTGAATCTAATTTTTAAATATTGGGAATAAAAAAAATTAGTTTAAGTCAGAGCAGCTGGTATATGAACATTAATGAGCAGATAATTCCTCCTACCAATGATCATGAGAGGCAGTTGTCAGTATCTGACCAAAACAATGTACATAGTAACTAGTAACAGCTGAATTCAGAAATTATCCTTTCCAGCAACACTGAGCAGGATGACCGGCCATCGTGATATAACCGATATAATGTATTGCCACTATGGTTTTAAACCTAACAAAATCATGTTAAATTAGCCAGTGTCATAATAAGTTCAACAGTTTACCTTACAATAATTTCTATGAAGCACCCAGTTCTGTCTAAATGTAAATAATCATCTACAATCTCACATAAAGGTCGATGTTGTGAAGTTGAACTCAATCCTTAAGTTATTTCAGTGTTTAGAAAACATCAAACTTAAACCATTCAAGCAAGGAGTTAAGTTACATCTTAATACAGATACATGTAGATTTAAAAAGTCATGTTTTACTTTAATAAATAACATAGACTCTTAATAAACGCATAACTAAAGATTTGTTACACATAAATTGATAAAAACACTTTAACAAATATACTTTTTATATATTTTATGGTAATCATTTAAAACATTCTTACTCGATAAAAATTGATTTAATACAATATCATATTTTTTAAAAATGCAAAATTTCTCATCATTACATATTCTGACAATATGGCAATTATATTTTAATGATAATTAGTCATATATTTGAGCAGCACTATAATAAAAACATACTTTTTTCTAGTATGACACCTTAATATCACATGACTTTATAAAATGTACAAACTTTTCTATCAAAATGGCATCATAATATCAGACATAAATAACATAATCTTTTTAAAGTTTCAGAAAGTTAAATATCTCAAACACCTCAAAGACTGTCTGTTTTGCAAGAATCTTTTTGTAACACTCTTTAAATGACATTTTTTACCATGGGTCCATTAAAATGGTAACACAGGAAAAATAAGCAGTTATATGAAGAAAAGACTGGCAAGAATGTAAAGCATCACTGATTATTACATGACAGATATATCCACATGTTTGAAAATACAATATTGGCTCACTTCCAAGTGTACCAAGAAATCAATATCGAGCCAACTTCCTGTCAGTTAACAATGACAGACTTGCAACGAAGGTTTTCCATCAAATACAAATAAACACAAATGACAATAACGTCAACGTGAAAAATGGCATGTTACATCGCAAAATTTTAGTGTGTTATTGTTCAAGAATCATTATAAAAATCAACAAATGTAATAAAGCTATGAAACAAGGCTAACGTTTTTTTAAGTCAATATTGGCACACTTACCCCTGCATTGGACCTTCGGGAAATACCTTAGCAGTGTGCTGATATCTTTCTTATGGATCTGTTCAAATTACCTCAAAGTTATTATACATTGGATAAAGAACTCAAGATAATGGATTTTCCAGATGAAAACATTTGTTTGTACCTGGCGTTCACATACAACACTGTTATCTTAAACTATCATTATTACTTCAATCACACATATAGTTAAAATCCTATTGTTATCAGAACACATTATTTATTTCAACCAAAGAAATCTTTATTGAGGGAATTCAGTGGAAGAAACCATGAATTTTAGTTTTGAATATAATCTTTTTGATATGTCTTAATACATTGACTACATTCATATTTTGTCTAAGTTTACTATAAAATAAACCACCAATCTCTATATTGTATATATTACTATATAAGATATAAAAAAATAAAAATATTTTAACAACTTGAAAGTCAATAGAGGACGAATGTTTTGATACATGTAAGTTAAAATGCAAGGGCATTCGTTAGGATTTATGTTATAAGAATTATACTTCAATGAATCAGAAAAAAAATTTGTTTGCTGATAATTGTTAGAAGCCAAACCTGTTGTATTCAGCGGATGTTCTCAGGGTTGACATCCATGTATAACATGGTACATAAAGTTAAGTAACAATCAGCATATTGTTAAATTCCGCTATTGGGACCATCAAAATCAATGGTCTTTTAAGTTAAATCGTCTTAATAAAGGGACAGTTTCTTCTTTAAATTAACATTCGGAACTCCTCAAAAATATCATGATATTGCAATAACAGATATTATTTATATAGTGTTAGTTTTCTATGAAAGATAATTAATAAAACTACAAAACAACAAAAGTATAACATGTATTTGTATAAGAGAAAAATGCCAGCTACAAATATTAGTAATGATACCGTTTGAGTATTTTCAAAAGTAACACATTTTCTAAGATATGATTTGTTAAGCATTATGGGTAATTGAAAGTCTTATATTGCTATGAGTGTTTTTAAATAATAGAATATATACACCAACTACAGACTTGGTGAAATCACTAAAACATGTCGGAGCAATAATGATCTAGTCCAATGACATTTTTCAAAATGACCAAGTCTATCGTCAAACATGTTTTAAGCTATCTAATATTTGGTCATGTGAAATAAAATATGAACCCAAAGAAAGGTTTATAATGAAAAATAAACCTAGAAAGCACTTTACTCTTATAACATATTATCAATGTCCTTTAGATTACAAAACAAGTTCTTTTCCCATGCATTTAAAGGCTGGTTGATACAAAAGAAATGTATATAGCACTATAGTTTGCTACCAACAAATACAATGCACTATGAGCTGTAATGTAAAACAACATGAAGATTATCCATTATTATTTCATTCATTTTTCATATCATACATCTACAATCTAGTGATATATTACAACTATACTTACAATTGATGCTTAAGGAAATTTTCTGTCAGACAAATTGTTTCAGGCCAGACGATAGAACAATATTTCTTATAATATAGTATAAACACAGTATTATTTGAATATAATCTCATGTGAATGTATCATGCAGCACATCTAACACCCTTTGCTTAACACAATAGCAAATTGACAGTTCATTTGTATAGGAGACCTCAGATTTTCCTAATTTGCTAATGTGGCTCATTAACAAAATTCACATAGATGTCGTTATATTGGTTTTTTGGTACAAAAATAATAATAGTGTTTTTGCTCATCTGCCTCACTTATAAACTTAATTTAGATCTTAATTTCAGGAGTTCAGGTAACTCAAAATAGCAATGTGTTGAATTGTCATGTTAACTGTTAAGGATTTTCAATATTATAATGTAACTTGTTATAAAACGTTTCCCTGTTTACAACAATGAGACATGAATTCTGAACGAACTTTGATGTTGTGGTGAACACTAACTTACGGACCAAAATATATATGCTGTATTATGTTTGACAGAAGTTACTAATACTGATTTATATAAACATTTTCAGTTCTAATTATCTTTATATCAAAAGTGCTCAACGGTGCTTAAATTTCAAAATTACACGTCGCTTTATGTATGTATGTGAGGTGGAATTTCTTAGGAGTGTGAAATTGAAATTATGTGAAAAGTGATTTGAAGCACTTCAATGTTTGCGTACAGTATACCCTCAGCTAACGGCATCTCTAACGAGCGGCAACCTCCGACAAGTGGCTTATTAGAATAACCCCCGTTGATTTTGCATTATGATTTACCTCTAATGAACGACACCTCCGCAGAGCGGTAAACGGCCGTTTAGATAAATCCCCCTTGTTCATCATTTACCTTCGTAGGCTACAGCGACACTAAGTCTAGCAAGGTTTATATCAATAATCGATAATAACTATGACCGGGAGATTTAAACAATAAGCGATACCCTTAATCGCATAATACTACCCTAAGGTGTCATGTTGTTAAATCATTTGACTTACATGGGTTATTAAACAAGTGACATATGGTTTCCATGACACCAACGAACGGATTTAAGATGAATGGTGCTTTTTTGGTAGGCTGACGTCATAAAATATCAGTCGTACAAACACCCAGCTAGTTGACGATAGTAAATGAAAACTCATTTGTTATTGTTCTAATTATTAAAAGCTTCGATGGAATAAATCTGTTTTAAATTAATTTGAGGTTTAAGAGCCGAATCAGACATTTACTCCCAAAAAGACGATGATAATTCATGCGTAATATTATTCGCCATTAGCAGGGCCGTCGCCTGCTTTTGAAAAGTGGTATGGCCATTGATCGTGAAGAAGCTTTTCCCCCTCTCGTAAGGGGGTCCGGGGGACCTCCCCCGAAAAAAAATTAAATTCTTCTGTCCCTAGATGGCATTTTATTGCATCTGGAGATGTGAATTTTTCATTTTGAATGTCAGCAATTTAGGAAAAATACAACTATTTCTGTATTTATCCTGTTTGCGCTTCAGCCATTCTAAAACGCGCGAATCATCCTCTCCACGAAGCTTTAGAAGCTGCCTATAATTCCCATCAGCTTCATCACCTCCACCACGAACCGGTTATCCTTGTCGATCAAGAAACCGCAGGCTTGAACGAATCTTGAGTAAGCACTCGCGATTGTCACTTTTTTCTTCAGCTTGCGCGTTTGACAGTGTCTCACCTATGTCCTTAGTCACCTTTCGCCTCTCTATTGACTCATGATGGCATTTAGAAGACTCGTGGTTTTTAAAAGACACACTCGCATCTTTCCAGTTAGAAAGGCTATTGATTATGAACGCTTTGTCGATAATACTGTTCGCCAGTTTACCGTCCCTATGAGCAACCATACACACATGACAAAACACAAGATCATTAGTTTCATCGTAATGCAACCACGACCTATTCGCGAACCACGACGACTGAAAACTTCTTTTAACTGGATTTTTCTGACCAAATGTACGCCGAGGAAACTTAAAAGTCTTAGGCTGATTTGGTAACGGAGGTATATCCATGGTTATGACAACGTACAATTTCAGAATTAAGAATGGGCAGTTCCGGCCTTTCCGGAACATATTTACATTTACAGTGTCTGTCGGAATGTTGTTTGATAATATACACATAAAGACAATAACAACCAAACTATATTGTTTTCCAAAATGTACATACTTAACATGTATACCGCTCTGTTAATTCTTTAATTTGATTTGTTTGCGATTATGTTTAATTAGTACATATCATCAAAAAAAATATTCACTTTAGCCGAATTTCGATTTATTACGCCTAGAAAAAACACCATTGTTAAATATATTAACGTTTGGTGCATTAAAGAAGCGGGTAGATAATCTTAGGTCATTATCGTCTTTATAGAGCGTGTGCATAATTGATCGGCAGTTGTTATCGATAATTGATTTCGCATGTCAACAGACGCGTATCTAGGACGTTTTGCGAGAGATTACGCACGAATGCTAGGAGTCCGAGGGCTTGCCCCTTTCCTGGTAAATTACGACAAATTATTGACATTTAAGTAAATGTACACAAAGAGCCATAGTGATCAATTTGTGTAATGCTTTGGATGACTACTTTTATATGCTATTTCCATGTAGTAAAGTTATCACAGTCTAGTCAAATAATGCCTTAACCGGATTGTGCATCCAATCTCTCATCGTTTTTGGCACTTTTAGATTTTCGATTTCTGGAATCGATGTTCCGCACGTGCGTAAAGTGCGTGATGGCAAATGCGCGCCTGCATGCCAAAATTGTTTTATCCTGTTAAACAGATAAGACATTTTCAACAATTAAAGGCGAAAACTGAAAAAAGGTAATTTGCGTAAACCATGATCGGCCAAAAAAGTGGTCCAGCCATGGCCGGACCGACCGGACCGTTGCCGACGGCCTTGATTAGACAGGTATAAAGAACAAATTTGACGGTACCAGAAACAATTTTCCTTTTGTGTTAGACTAATCATCATCCTAGGAATTTTGAACGGTTATAAAGATTTATCTTAAAACTTTGTAATAATTAAAAAACTTTTTACTTTTGTCCATCAGCGCCCGCTAATAACTGTATTTACATTACGGAACGGATAACGGCCAGTTTTCCGTACCAAAAACGGCCGTTTTTCGTAGAAAAGTCTACCTCTGCAGAGCAACACCTCTGCAGAGCCAGGGCCGGATCTAGAAGGGTCGTAAGTAGGTGGGGGACATGGGTGGGTTCATAGAAAATTTTGGAAAATTTTGAATTTTAACATGTCAAAGGTACAAATCTGAGCACTTTAAAAAGGCTTTTCTTTTAAAAAAGAATGAAGCTAAAACTATGTTAATTATCATTTTCTTCTGAAGAAAAGTGATGCAATGCATAGTAATTCCGATCCATGTCATTGAATAATTTTATCTTTCACTAAAAATTCATAAAAAGGGAATGTATGCATGTGAGTTAGATTACAGGACCTAATCCAGAGGGGTCGCTAGTGGGAGCAGGGTTGGGGTGGGTCATCCCCACCTGAAGATATGGAAAATTTTTGAATTTCTGCATGTCAAATGTGCAAATCTGAGCACTTTTAAACACTCTTTTAAAGGATATTTTAATGAAGATAAAATTTGGTAAGTTATCATTACATTTTAACAAAAAAGTTCGGGAGGGGTATCTCTCCTGACGAAAAAAAAAATGATGACGAAAAAGCAATTTTGAGCACTTTTGGGAACTACAATGTACTTAGAAACCGATTAAACATCCTAAAATGGCTGATTTATAATATTGTTTTATAAAAGAGGTTTAGTTTATTGTATTGACATAAAATTAAAGCAAGGATTTAAAAATTACCGAAACAAAAGCTGATGAATTAATCATTGGATGAATATAATGTTTAACCACTAATATATTTTAGTCTTATTTTTCGTAAGAAAACTTGTTGTAGGGTAGGTCACTATTGATAAGTTCCTTGAAAGTTTAATTTTCAATTCATTTATCTTCATTTTCTTTTAAAAAAAACCATCAAACGCTCGCTTTTTCCAACATTGAAAAATGTCGTACATCATTTTTATGACAAATAATCATTCGGATGTACTCGGCTTTTCTTAGTCTAACTTGCCATGAAAAATGTCCTCCATAAATAATTAATTTATGTTTAGGCTCGGTCACTCTTTTAAAGTTATTCGGAATTTTAATACCATAAAAAAACATCAGTCAATCGTGCGAGTTCGAGTGTCATAATAATGACGTAAAATGCACTAGACTAGCTGTCCTCGCCTTTCGCCAACTTACTGAAAACGCTAATGATATTGTAGCGCTCTGGCTGTTGAACTACACGTGGTTCACTGGGTGGTTCACTGGGTGGTTCACAAAATAAAACTTATGATAATCAACAAACGACTTTTTGTTTCGAATGTTATGATTTTTATTACATACAGAAAATAAATATAGATCTAGCAACAATTTAATTTTATGTTACAAAGAAATAATTTGTGCTCAAGGTAAAACAGCTCAATTTAACAAATAATCCCCTTTTGTTCCGGTTTAAAAAGACTATTAAACTGTTATCATTGACTGAGATCAGAAGTTATCAATACATGAAAAATTACTGATATGGTACCTTTAAAATTACTAAAATCTTATAAAATGTAAAAAACGTTACTTAATATTTATGAATAAAGCCTACTAAAAGTAACAATATCAATAAGTTCTAAAACCTAACCATTTAGAATGAAATTTCAAAAGATCTTAAGTTTATATTTTAACGTGTCAGCCAGGCAGCCAAAATGAACGTGAACCCTGCTCAAAGGTTCTTTGGCCTATTTATACTCACCGACATTCTCACAGTCACCCATGTGAGAATGTGAATTTACAGAAATAATGGTGCTCACACCTAACAGTGTGAGTTGTGAGCTCACAAAAATAACGCTACGCTCACATTAAACGTTGTGCAAGTAGTGCATACAAATTCACATCAGCGCCAAATAGTGCCTTTAAAGAAGGTTAAAAAGTTGAATGAAAATAGGTTTTATCAGTATTGAAAATGATCTTAAATGATCATTTAATGATTAATTAAACTGGTAGTAACCTCAAACGGCCTTTTAAACATGTTTCTTTGGAGAGACATAGAAAAGTTTTCTTTATACAAGCAGTTGACATTTAAGTAAACAAAAGTTCTAAGCGGTCGCCAAGCAACCACGTCCCATCATGCAATTTCCAACATGGCTGCCGTAAAATGTCAGTATGAAATGAAAGTAAAGTAAAATGAGGCCTTAAACACTACTTCTAACAGGGTAAAACTGACTTAAATTGATTAATTAACATGTATAAATATGCTGTCAACTAGTAATCTTGCATGTCATTGCGTAACAGAGCCAAAATTCCAAGTAGAGTTGAAACTAGGTCATAATCCCAGAAAATAAACAAAGTCCGTACTGTTCGGTATAGAGCCGGATTGTTATAATATACACTAGTAAACAAGTAACAGAGTGCACAATAACCAAATTAAGACCTCTTAAGCTTGTTACCATGGTAATTTTGTTGGTGACGGTCTGAAATATACTGTTGATGTATGTGGAATGTAGACAATATACATAGCTATTGATATCTATGTGTCTGTAAAGAAGGACCATACACTTGCACGATCAATGATTTAAACGCTTGATAAGGCCCGATCTGGGTACCCTGAGATGCTTTAATGTATCAATTTAGATCATTATCTATTTCGATAGATCAGATGAATGATTTTATAGTTAAATTATTGTAAAAGTCTACTTGATGTTGCTTTGATGGTGCCGATTTTGTGCCCTTTCCTTTTTATGGGTGACAATATCTGTGGGACCAGGTGGGGGGCCACGTGCGCCCTGTGCCCCCCCGGTAAATCCGGGCCTGACTGAGCGACACTCCGCCGAAAGTCGCTCTGCAGAGGTTACACTGTACTTGACAAGCTGACTAAAATATGCGTTTGTTTCCCTAAAATTTGTTTGCATTGTTTAATAGAAAAAAGAGCGGAGCAATATTTTACCACAGATGACAGGCTCAAATTTTCCTTATTATAGTATAAATTTTCCTTGTTAAAGTACGTATATTTTCCTTATTATATTATGTATATATATACTATAACAAGGAAAATTATAAATTTCCTTATTATAGTATATACATGTATATATATATACTATAATAAGAAAATTTGAGTCTGTCACCTGTGTATTTTACTAAAGCACGTTTATAAAATTATGTTCAATTTAATGATTGCAGTATGAAGAAACTATCACTGTTAACATAAACATTATAAATGAAAGTTTGGGCTCTATTCGAACCCTCTTAAAAAACGTCTATAGTAAGTATATTTATTATATGGCTTCTTTGAGGTCACACCCCTCCTTTGAGCCCCAAGATGAAATTGTATTATGTTGCTCATTCGTTCGGTATCGTCTGTATACCCGGTCTTCAATGGCCACACTTCATCGTTAGTGTTCTACGATTGTTTGAACCTAACTGCATTTTTTGCATATTAACAGTTCTATGTTTTTACAGATTTAAAGTCGTACTTAATGAAATCTTTAAACATGAATCCTTTCAATACAAAAAAAAGTTTGAATCATTTATTACCCTTAAAGAAATTAACGTTATTTCAGCAATATCTATGTACATTTTTTTACGTGTAACGTTATGTCCGCTTGAAAATTTAGTGGTATGTAGCCTGCGTTAAAGATACACTTTATAAATCAGGGACATCAAAGGAAAATTGTAGTATAGTGGTTACATCATACTAGAGAGAAAATTTCAAGTATTACATGTTTCATGACTATATCGTGTTTGCTAGCAAGTGAAATAATTTGAGGACCATGCAAAGGTATATAGATAATGTTACTAGTTTAATGTACTGTATTTGTGAATATCTCTGACAAAATTGAGCAAGTGAATTGTTTTTGCGGCGCCTGGTCCAAACTGTTTGTCATTTACACAATATTTCCACGATATTGAAAAAAAATTATATACTAAACTATATATATATATACTAAATTTAGCAGACAACATTTAAATGAGCAGACAACACCTCTCTTCGTTTTGAAAAATGCTTTGTCTTAAATTTTCTGTGTAACTTTTAACGGCAATGGGCTGTACAATGTTTGCATTAAAAAACAATAAAACGTCGGCAGTAGAAATCGAAAGGATTTTGTCACGTGACTTTTGCCCATTGCTACCAAATCTACCCATCACAATATCACGGCGTTGAGACGCCGTGAAATAAGTGATGATGGAATAAATGTTCATTACCAAATCTAGTTTACAAGTGATATAACTATTGAACAATTGGTAATAACCATGTTTTATGTTGAACAAAAGGAACTGTATATTGAGTAAAGTGAATTCCATATAATACATGATTCTATATTCAAATTATATAGTGTAATACATAGACTTCAACAAATGTTGTTACAAAAAAAGAATAGTTTGCTGTTACATAAACAATTGTACATTTTGTATTCTACGATTTTTTTCAGCTTCCAATAGATAATAAAATAATATATTCAAGTAATCAGGATTTTCTCCACGGGAAGCAACTCTGGTAATACTTTAAAGGTCATCTATAAATTCGTTTTTTCGCGGTAAAATGTGTTTTAAACACGTTCAAGACTACATATCAACATTTTTTTCGTAAAAAAATACCGAATAAAACGGTAAAGCACGGAAAATGACCGATATACCACACTGAGAACTGGAAGTACCGCGAGAGTGATCTCCCCTGATTATTCGTCAGTTTTGAACATCCGCTATTTTGGTTCAATTAGCTGTCAATAGCGATACTCGCACAGCGGTCATGTATTTGATTGAAAAAGGGACTATCGTTTGATTTTAACAATGTCTATGAGGAAAATGAAGTATTAAAGCCGCACTAGTATAAATCACAGCTCCAATTAGTACTTAATAAAAGAATTAAGCCTCGAAAGAGTCCCAGACGGAGCCGGGAGATGAATTTTCTGAAGATTCGGCCGGAGATTGGTAAGTGCGCGAATTTGTCCGTTTTAAGCCTACATCGATCTATATTTGTAAAATAAGACTATATTTTAGCATGATTTAACTGATTATTCCCTTTTCCGCAACATTTGAACAATATTTAATGATTCTTTTGATCGATGGATTCAATGGCAGTTCAATGTCTAGATTCTAATCAAGTTCTACCGTCTATATTTTTTCGTAAGGTGATCAGACTAAAATAATCATTTTGAGTATATTCCGAGTATATGTATGCTTATTAACTAATTTATAAATGATGAGATGCTTTCAAATAAAATCGGTTTTCGTCTAGTGTCACGGAATTCGGATACTCACTATTTCGGACGGAAAACTAGATGGTCTTCCTTTCAAAGTGTGGCCATATACCTTTTAAATGGAGGTTTATTGGCATTATTGTCAAATCTTAATGGAAGGGTATAACCTCCGAAGGTTGGATTAGAACCCGTTCCCCCTCCTGGACAAGAAATTCTAAATCCCAGCGCACTATAAACTGCACTATTGACCTGGGTTTTCTCCAATAACAACACAGAAAGCTCTATGCTAGGGACAGCCAATATCATCAACTTATTGGATTCAAAAACTTTTATTAGATTTTATTAGATGTGAACCTGACTTCAGCCTATATAGTCTTGTTTATATTCTTTTTTTACTTTTTTTCAGGTCATGCACTCCCAGAGAATGAGAGAGAAGCCCCTTTTCCCCTGGATTATAACAGAGAAAAAGGGTACTGTGCTAGCCAGCCAATGTGACTGTATTAAGAAGATATGTTATCCAACAAATTCATTTCAAAATGAGGCTACAAAGTGGGGTAAAAAACAGGAAAGAAAAGCTAAAATTGACTATATTCGCAAACATCGACAGGAAACATGAAAATGCTCGAATCACAGACAATGGTCTTTACATTTACATTGAAAAGCCTTTCGTAGCAGCCTCCCCAGATGGTATTGTTTCATGTAAGTGCTGTCCAAAAAGTTGTGTGGAAGTGAAGTGTCCCTTTTCAAAGAAAGATCAAATGGTTAGTGAAGATATACCATATTTGAAAAGACATAGTGATGGTCAACTTACATTAGACACATCACATGAGTACTATTATCAGATTCAATGTCAAACGGGATGTACTGGAAATACAAGTTGCTACTTTGTTATTTGGACAAGTGTTGTTTGTCATGTGGAAAAAATACACTTCAAGAATGACTTTTGGAAAATGATGTGTGAAAAAGCTCAAGTCATATTTCAAGTCGGAATTCTGCCCGAACTTGTCGGCAAATTCTACACTAAACCACCAACTTCAAAATATTCGATTAATGTGTCTGCAGAGAAAACTTATTATCACCACCAATAATGCAGGAGTCAGTGCTGAAAACCCGAGACCAACAGAATGACCAAGACAGATCAATCCCAAGCTTAGACTAATGAAGAAAGATGGTGTTATTGCGACCAGGTGGAATTTGGTGAATATTGATATGCTGTGACAATGAAAATTGTGATATAAAATGGTTTCATTTCCCTTGTTTACAAATAACACATAAACCAAAAGCTGAGTTATGGTATTGTCCAGACTGTCGAAAACTCATGTTATGAATGAAATATGTGACTTATGTGAAATGTGGCTCAAATTAATAACATGTAAATAAACTTAATTAATTGCAGGAATGTGACATGTGACTCAGTCATTCTGTGTTCATGACCTAAAGTAATAAGTAAATATGAAATCTGTTAGTTTGTAAATATGTAACTCTCTAAAACTTGAGGTAATAAAAGTATATACATGTACTGACTCATATTGAATTTGATATAATTAGGTTAATCTAATTTGCTTCTCTCAATTATTGTAACTAACCTGGCTAGCTAAGTTGGTAGCATGCAAGTCTACTGATCGAGCGTTGTGGACTCAATTCATTAGCGGGGCATAATATTGTTGAGCTTCGTCATGAAATAATTTTATACATCAACTCTCCCTCCTACCAATGATTCTTGATTATGCAGGGCAGTTGTCAGTCACTGACAAAAGTATATGCTTAGTACTTGGTGAACAGCTAAATCTAGACGTTTAGCCTTTCGAGGAACAATGAGTCGGTTGACTGACTGCCATTATATGACCTATACAATGTACTGCTACAGCGCTATAGAGGTGTTCTGGGTTCGATTCCTCGGATGGGTATATTTTTGTTGAGCCTTGTATGAAATAATTTCTACAACAATTCTCCCTCCTACCAGTGATTCATACTTATGTAGGGCAGTTGTCAGTCAATGTCGAAAGAAAGCTCTTAGTAGTTGGTAAACAGCTAAATTCAGAGATTTAGCCTTTCCACGAACAATGGGTAGCTTAACCGACTGCCATTATTTGACCTATACAATGTTTTGCAACAAAACAAACATACTCATTCATACAATGTTCTTCAACACAAATAATTAATGTAAGGACTGCTATTTTTTTCTGAATATTTATTATAATTTATATTACCAAAAAAATGAAAAAATACATAATATACACATAAAAATATGTATAAAAGCAACACGTTATGACTTATATTGGCATAAATTTGGTCGACTAGGATTTTAGAACAACTATAACACTTATTAAAGATATCGAACTATTTCTCAATCAAACACAACAACAGTGTCACACAAATTCACTAGACAGCAACATAATGGGCAATTTTGTCAACTGTGGGAATGCCATTATTGTCTTTAGTCATGAGATAATCTAGAGGAAGTGTATCATTAAGAATTGTGTACTTCTGTCTAGTTACACCAATGACGCCTTCAACATGGATCCTTACACTTGCTCAATTACAAGTCGTCTCTACATCAATTGGTGACAACTGATCTTTCCCCTTAGTAAAAGCTGGGATTTTTACTTCGCCACACAATGTTATACGTAGTAGTCTTGGTGCACTGGCATGTGGCTTGCACCCTGAAAAACATAATTTGTGCGCAAGTGATTAAAATGAAAATTGTAACAGCGCGTGGTTGCTTCAATATAATGGTTTGGCCTATGTACCATAACTTGCTTCATATTTTAGGTACAAACCGATTATCAATTTTCTCTGAAATGAAGGGCAATCACTAAATTTTATCAATTTTAATGCAATATTTCTAATAAAGCAATAATTATGTTTATTAATTTGCATTCATACAAACTTCCAAGTATGTTTTGGAAATTAAGTCATACATGATACAACTTATGTCAATAAGAATAACCACATTTTACCCAGCATACAATGTCATAGTCTGGGTTCATAAGTTGAAATGAAAAGTGTGGATATTATTCAGATCCTTGTTTTTTTCAGTATTTTGTTGCTTGTCATATACATTCGTACATTGTATTATAAACATAATTATGTGATGACACAATTTTGTCCTTAAATAACTAATAGCAGTAGAAAAACCCAGTTTTTAATTTCACTGCAGTCAGCCAGTGAAAAAAATAATATTTAATACTTATACTGTAAAATTCACCTAATACCTCTGCATTTCAGGGTAAAGGGTTAAATACAACATTTATTAACTGATATTATTACACATATTTTTTATTGAGCAAGAAAATCTTTCTTAACATAACAAGTGATACTTTTGGCAAGATTCCAAAACACATGTCTCTGATCATTATCAAATGTCAGGGGTCATATTTGTTAATTGAAAACACTATATACAGTCATCAAACAGCAGGCTGTCTAGGTTAGTTACTGATAAATAAAGAATATGTATTTCCTGTCACAGTGTGATATGATACATCATCATGAAAGAATATGCTACTATAACCCTGCAGTCATATGATTTTACAATGATGTGGGTGTCTGTTAATTGCGTAAAATGTCCTCTTGAGTAAAATATTTAACAGATGTTTTCATCACGAATAGCAAATCAAGATATTTATAGATACAATATTCCATATGAAAGTGCAAATGATAATGTGACATACACAAATCAAATCAAGTTTGGTAAGCATTAAAAAAAGATATGTTAATTTACAGTTTTAAAATTATCTTTATTATTATCACTGATTTCACTAACCATGAATGCTCTGAAACAACTTTTGAATTCAAATATTTTTCTCCACACATTTAGTACATTGCAAATCGCCTACAGGAGGCTACTTCTAGAGTAGGTATCATACTGTAAGATTAAAAAACGGTCCACTACGACTTATGTATTTAGTTGATCAAATAAAAAAAAATACTATTATAAAACAGAAAAAGGCTCAATTGAACTTGTAAAAATCATTACATTTGTGTAATGATTATACATTTGAAATACGGAAATCATGTATTATCTAGTGATATTGCAATTAAGCCACTAGTTCATGATAATAATGTAACATAGGCGATCCAACCGGGGGGGGATTTAGGAAAATGTACCTGTCCATTAGTGAATTTCTTGCCTGTACAAATCATTTTTAAGTAGCATATGAAGCAATTTTTTTCAGTGCTTAACATATATTATATGGTTAAATAGTTTTTATTATCAATATCTCACACTTTTTTTGCAATGTAGTTCGGACCCCTCCCCGAAAAAGTTTGGACCCCCCTGAAATTTCCAAAATGAACCTGTCAATTGGTATATTCATTGACTGTAAGACATTTTTAAGGACATGTAGCATGAAGCTAAGTCACGCAGCTTGCTCAGTTGTTTGCATACAAGTCTACTGATCAAGGGGTGGTGGTATACTTTCGTAGAGCTTGGTCATGAAATTATTTCTAGGGCCATTCCCTCTCCTATCAATGACTTCTAATTATGTAGTCTGACAGTTGTCAGTCACTGAAAAGAGTATGCACTTAGTAGTCGGTTAACAGCTAAATCCACAGATTTATCTTTTCCAGGAGAAATGAGTAGGTCTACTGACCACCGTTATATGACTTCATATGTGTTGCTACAGCATTAAACCCAATGACAAAGAGATATAGTGCCTGCTCTTAAAATAAGAAGTCGCTTGGCTAGCTCAGTTGGTAGCATGCAACTGATCGAGGTGTCGTTGGTTCGATTCCCCGGCGGGGCATACTTTTACCCAGCTTGGTCATGAAATTATTTCTACGGCCATTATCCCTTCTACCAATGATTTTTAATTATGTAGGGCAGTTGTCATTCACTGAAGAAAGTGTGCCCTTAGCAGTTGGTTATCAGCTAAATCCACAGATTTATCCTTTCATGGAGAAGTGAGTAGGTTGACTGACCGCCGTTATATACCCTATAAAATGTGTTGCTACTGCGTTAAACCGAACAAAAACAAACAAACAAACGAAGCAATTTTTCTCAGAGCTTAACATAGATTTGATGGTTATGTAGTTTTCTATAATATGTTGCAATATTCTGCAATATGGGTATAATGTTCATTTGGTTCGAAAGTTTGGACCCAAGATGTAAAAGTTTGGACCCCCCCCCCCGAAAATATTCCTGGACCCCCCTGACACAAGTAGGTATATATTTTCTAATAATCAAATAATGTCGGTATAAATCAATTATATTTCAAAAATACATCCCATGAAAGATAGCAAATAATAAGGACAACTTGCCTGCAACTTGAATCTTTCTGTTTAAATTTTCTCACCAGATTGGCCACTGTTTCACAGTCTCACAAAACACAGTAAGAATATCATTGTTTTTAAGCGTTTCTTGTGACGATGTTCATTATTATGTTTTTCAGAGTGTTTCTGGTACATCAAATTTGTTGTCATCAAATTTCAACGAGCACATCTTGCTGTGTTTATTTTACGAATTATACTTGATTATCACTCCCCACGTCCTAGCTTTTGCACCCATCTCACAACAAGAATTAGACAAACCAACGTCAACATCAGACAATAACGTACGACCTAAACAAATTCCTTCAAACACTCATAACATACAAACAGAAATAAAACGATTTAGAAGAGCATTTACAGCTCTTAAACACGACTTCAAATCTAACATACGGACAATGACGACCGAGATTAGTTTGAATGTTGCGACATTTATCAATGAAACTACTAATAAGACATTGTCCTTAGTTGAGACAGCTACGGATGAAAGACGTGCTCTGTCTGAAGACATTAAAAATGAAACTATCAGTTCTAAAACAAATCAAGAACATAACAGAATCGAGTTCTCGGAAACTATGACAAATACTAAAGATAATATTAACAAAACAATGCAGGAAGTTAATGATAAAATACGGACAATGACGGCAGACATTGGTCTAAAAATATCTTCTTTTATCAATGAAACTAACGATAGGACATTGTCATTGATCGACACAGCCACAAATGAAAGAAATGTTCTGGCTGTAGACATTAAAAATGTTGTACAAACTATAAGTTTAGCAACAAAAAAGTCAACATCACAGACTTTAACAGTCAGCCAAAAAATATTAAAAATTATAGTTACCTGGTCATTCTTAGAATCTACAAAAGCTGTTCGTCTTGGAGATTTTACTTTTGATGTATCATCAAATACTGTAAAAGGTAGAGTAGAAGTTTACCATAATAATCAATGGGGAACTGTTTGTGATGATGACTTTGATTCAACAAATAGAGGAGCAGAAGTTGTTTGTAGACAACTAGGACTTACTGGTGGTGGTACAATAGGACAGTTTGGTTATGGTGTTGGTCCAATTTGGTTTGATGATGTTAAATGTGTAGGTACAGAGTCAAATCTATTTAAATGTAGAGATGGTAGTAAACCAATTGGTGAACATAACTGTAATCACAATGAAGATGCAGGTGTTCGATGTACTATACCTGATGACTTCATATAAAAAATATAACCGACGTCGTATTTCACGTATTCTGCGTCATCTTGATTAAAACAAAGTAGACAATTATTGTGGAATTCAATGGATTAATTAACTTTTTTATGAGAAGTCTTGTACCTTACTAATAGATTTTAGATTTTTTATGTAAGAGTTATGTTCCATAACGTACCTGTGTTATAACCTATGCAAGTGGAACACATAATATAATTATATGTCTATAAACGAAACATTTATACTCACCCTGAGTAAAGGATTTGTCTAATCAAATGGCGTTTTATGAAACCTTGGATTTAACCTTTAATCCAACAGTTTACAGATCAACAAACACTTGTACATTACATACACTGAACACTCTGTTTACTTGTTTGACATCAACAACTTTATTTCTATATATTGTGACTTGTCCAGTGTAATCTTAGAAATATAACTGTTACCAAATGCTTTTAGCCTCAAAATAATCTTCATCGACATTATAATATATTCTATCCCTATCATGTCTGAAATATCATTATCTTGTAATACCAAGTCTTCAGATCATTTTTTCAGTCATTCCTGTTAAAATCATATCTTATGTACGCTACCACATTACAATCTGAGGGTTGAGCCTTGACTGTGTTGTCTGAGTGAATTTGAACTAATAGATCTTTGAAGGTACCTACTTCTTGATGACCCCTTCTCTAATCTTAAAAAAGTCTACTTTTCCATGATAGTCTTGGCTAGTGATAGTTAAAGAAATCTATATTATAAAACTGTCTGGGTTAAGGTGTTAAGGTCAAGATGTAATCACTATTAAAGAACAAAAGTTTCATATTTTTTTTATAACAATAATGAAACAACGAATGAAATGTTTTGCATATTATAATTATTAACATATAATAACTTCATGTACATTGTAAAACTATAGCTTATGTATTCTAACTTTACCTTTTTCTATTATAAAATCCTTCTTTTGTCGTCTTTCATGTGAGAATTAAAGAAAACTGTGTATTAGTATTTTGTTTTGACATCATATTTTGATTTTTTGTGTATAGTTTGTAACTCACAGCTGAAATAAGCAAGTAGTATTTGAAAAACTAACTACCACAAAAGTTGCTTATCCAAGTTTTGTTGACATTCTCGCTTGTTCATTATATAGTTATAAATGTCATTTGAAATATTAACAATAAATGAAAAATTCAATTTGTCAACTTTATTATTCAGTGTTCAATCAGATCAATTTGTGTCAACGGCATTAGCTGGTTAAATTCCAGTAGTTGTGAACAAAAAAACAAAAACATTTTAGATACCAAGTTCATTGGTTTGAAATACTACAAATGATATACAAACCTGTTGGAATATCAATAAAATAGTTAATAGGCAATGGGTCGCAAATTATCGAATACAATTAATATTCATAAATCTATGACTTAGCACTTTGTATTTAGTGGTTTGGGACCATGCTGATCCCTTTTTGGTTATATATTTGTTTTACAAACATTTTTTCATTCATGATAATGTTTGTACAGATCAATGTTCTATGATTTTTAGATAAAAGTAATAATGGTAGGCCAATATTATTATACATGTATAAGACTATTGATCATGGTAGTCACACCTACAAGTACCTGTATGAGACTATTGATCATGGCAATCAAACCTAAAAGTACCTGCATGAGACTATTCATCATGGTAGTCTCACCTACAAGTACCTGTATGAGACTATTCATCATGGTAGTCACACCTACAAGTACCTGGATGAGACAAGTAATCATGGTAGTCACACCTACAAGTACCTGGATAAGACTAGTGATCATTGTAGTCACACCTACAAGTACCTGTATGAGACTATTGATCATGGCAATCAAACCTAAAAGTACCTGTATGAGACTATTCATCATGGTAGTCTCACCTACAAGTACCTGTATGAGACTATTCATCATGGTAGTCACACCTACAAGTACCTGGATGAGACAAGTAATCATGGTAGTCACACCTACAAGTACCTGGATAAGACTAGTGATCATTGTAGTCACACCTACAAGTACCTGGATGAGACTAGTGATCATTGAAATCACACCTACAAGCACCTGTATGAGACTAGTCACAGCTACAAGTATCTATATGAGACTAGTGATCATTGTAGTCACACCTTCAAGTACCAGTATGAGACTAGTAATCATTGTAGTAACACAAACAAGTACCTGTATGTGATCAGTGACCATTGTAGCTACATCTAAAAGTACTTGTATAAGACTAGTGATCATTGAAGCCACACCTAAAAGTACCTTTATGAGATTAGAGATCATTGTAGTCACACATACTAGTACCTGTATGAGACAAGCCACAGCTACAAGTATCTATATGAGACTAGTGATCATTGTAGTCACACCTACAAGTACCAGTATGAGACTAGTAATCATTGTAGTAACACATACAAGTACCTGTATGTGATCAGTGACCATTGTAGCTACATCTAAAAGTACTTGTATAAGACAAGTGATGATTGAAGCCACACCTAAAAGTACCTTTATGAGATTAGAGATCATTGTAGTCATACATACTAGTACCTGTATGAGACAAGTGATCATTGAAACCACACCTCAGGTACCTGTATGAGACTAGTGATCGTTGAAGCCACACCTCAGGTACCTGTATAAGACTAGTAATCATTGAAGTCACATTTTAAATACCTGTTTGAGACTAGTGATCATTATAGTCACATTTATAAGTACCTGGATGAGACTAGTGGTCATTGAAATGACACCTACAAACACCTGTATGAGACTAGTGATTATTGTAGTCACACCTACAAGTACCTTTATGAGACTAGCCATACCTACAATTATCTATATGAGACTATTAATCATTGTAGTAAAACATACAAGTACCTGTATGTGATCATTGAGCAGTGTAGCCACATCTAAAATTACTTGTATAAGACTAGTGATCATTGTAGCCACACCTAAAAGTACCTTTATGAGACTAGTTATCATTGTAGTCACACACACTAGTACCTGTATAAGACAAGTGATCAATAATGCTACACCTCAAGTACCTGTATGAGACTAATGATCATCATGCCAAACCTCAGGTACCGGTATGAGACTAATGATCATCATGCCAAACCTCAGGTACCTGTATGAGACTAGTGATCATTGAAGTCACACTTTAAAGTACCTGTTTGAGACTAGTGATCATTGTAGCCACACTTTAAAGTACCTGTATGAGACTCGTGATCATTGTTGTCACACCTATTAGAATCTGTTTGAGACAAGTGGTCAATAATGCCACACCTCAGGTACCTGAATGAGACAAGTGATCATTGAAGTCACACCTCAGGTACCTGTCTGAGACTAATAATCATTGAAGCCAAACCTCAGGTACCTGTATGAGACTAGTGATCATTGAAGTCACACCTCAGGTACTTGTCTGAGACTAATAATCATTGAAGCCAAACCTCAGGTACCTGTATAAGACTAGTGATCATTGTAGCCACATCTTCAAGTACCAATGTGAGACAAGTGATTATTTTAGCCACATCTACATGTACCTAAATATGACTAGTGACTATTGTAGTAAGATCTTAGAGAACCTGCATGGAATTGTGATAATTGTAGCCACATCTACAAGGACAAGTGATCATTGTAGACACACTTACAAGTACCTGTATAAGACTTGTGATCATTGTAGTCACATCTACAAGTACCTGTATGAGACTAGTGATCATTGTAACCACACATACAAGTACCTGTATGAGTCTAGTGATCATTGAAGCCACACCTCAGGTATCTGTATGAGACTAATGATCATTGCAGTCACATCTACAGGTACATGTATGAGACTAGTGATCATTGTAGTCACACCTACAGATACATGTATGAGACTAGTGATCATTGTAGCCACACCTACAGGTACCTGTATGAAACAAGTGATTGTGGAAGAACTTAAGAAACAACGGAGATAGTACTAGTGAATACATTTATTATGTTAAAATGATACTATAACAAGCTTACCAAGTTTTGTTTTAAAATATTTGTAAATAAGAAAGGAAAACAAAACAATCAATAATAAAATATATCACATACAGAATGTCTGATACAATAACATGTACAGTCAAGCTAGGAAATAAAAGATAAAAAATCTCTTGTTTATTACATAAAAAAGAAGAAATAAAAAATGAAATATTGCAACAAGGGAGTGAACTCGTCTTGAGTTATTAACAACCTGAGGCAGAGTTTTATAATTTTTTACATTGTACATATAATAGTACTTGCATACTGGTAGGATAAGGGTTTACTAATATGTCATTCATTGAATCTAATTTTTGGAAGGAATTGTTTTCAAACAATTCCTTTCTATGTCAGCGCTCTGCAAGATTTGAAAAAGAACGAACAACACCCTCAACTCAATAGAAATCAATGAGTCAATGCGACCAAGAAATAGTGCAGCAGAAAAATATGTGTACTATCAAAAGTAGATAAGTTGAAAAAAAGTAATTTAAACAAATACTTAAAATTATGATATTTAATGTTTTTTACACATTAATCAAACAACATTCTAATTGTGCACGGAGAGAAGTTTTATTGTATTATTGCGCATTAGTATCTACCACACGCTTGTATATAAGTACAATTTTAACGACCGGTTTTCACAGCAGGAATTTACTTTGAGAGCGTAAAGCGCTGGACATTCGTTAACCAACGAAATGTAGGGTTAATCTTTGGATGGGTGTCCGTAGAGGTTTAATGACAGCGCGAAGCGAAATTCATAAATGTTTTTTTTATTATTATTATTCTATTAGACCACAACAAATTAATCGTTATGTTCGTCTGATTTCTCGCACCTTAAAATCCGAAAATAAAAAAATTGAAATTAACGCATCATAAATATCGTAAAATCATAAGTTTTGACACTCGGCCAAGTAGAATTGAACTGAAAATTAGTAATTTGAGTTCTAAAAAGCAATATAAATCAGCATAATTTCACTGTTACGGTAAAGCAGTAATGAATTCTTGCTAACATACGGCATTAGAAATTACAATGACACAATCCTTTGTTCAGAAATATGATAACTGCACTCTGTCTTAGACCGTAAACTGAACATTTACTCTCTCTACAGTCTAAACACATTATCTTGATGTGTGACGTCATACGTGTCTTTGTAGTGTAAAATCTGAAGATTGATCCATAGAGAGCAGGTAGGACAGGGAGAAAATTTTACATTCCTACAATTTAGATGTCCCAAAATAACATATCAGGCTTGATTTAATTCTAGTGGTATTATTAGACATTAGCATAATTTACCAAAATCTAATTACATTGTATACACAAAAAGTGAACCGGACTGGTCCATTATAAGATTAGTGTGGCGCTGTTAATTGGTAATCTGTGCTTCCTACTTATCTAGTATTAATAAAAGTAATACCAAAGAAAAATGAAGTTATCTTTTACGTATGAACTCATGAAGGTGTAAAACTCTTCTACCCTACTTCTAACTAGTTTTAAATTACATATATTGAATTTTCATCTGGAGTAATTGTTAACTTGCTTTATATTACCTAGAACTAATTATTACGTGATTACACTATAGTCTATAGATATATGGTTATATGTTATATAAGAAAGTCCATACTTTTTATGCTCTTTTTAACTTATGGTAAATAAATGTCTTAGAAACCGCACAAATTTATTCTTCGCTTTTGCTCGCTTCTCAAAATTCAAAATATGGAAAAAAATTATTTGCTCTTAAAGACACAACTTATCATAAATTTTGACACATGTATTGCATGCTTTTTCGTGGCTAGATATAACGGTAGAATTTCAGTGAATCACGTAGAATGGATATAATAATAGAGGCCCTGCAATGAGTGCATGAACCTAGTTCAAATGTAGCGTTTATATAAATGGATCTTTGTATCGAACGGCAAAAAATTTACATGTCCCTAATTGACTACATTTTTGCTGTTTTAGTTTAAGTCATAACCTAGATGCAACAGAAATGATCAAATCCTGCCGACACAAACGACAAGCCATATGTGACCCTTAATGTACGATAAAGAGGATTTGGTACCCTAAGGCACTTGGTGACAATACTTCTGTGAATTTTTTGTTGAAATTCTAGTTGAAATCTATTGACATATTAAGATGAAATTGTGAATAGAATTATATTTCCCTATGTATTACATATGTCTAATCGTTGACCAGCTACGAAGAAAACTGCCATCTGCTTAATTAAATGGTGTCTTCTAAATTAATCTTTTATCCATTGTTTTAAAAAAAGTGTGGAAATATGTTTGGATCCAGGCGCTGCAAAAACAATTAACTTATTAATAATCAATTTTGTCAAAGATATTCATAGATACAGTACTAGTAACGTTATCAGTAACTATGCATGGCATGGGCCTCAATTTATTTCATTTGCTAGCAAACACGATAAAGTCATGAAACATGTAATACTTGAAATTTTCACCTCTATTATGATGTAACCACTATACTACAATTTTCTTTTGATGTCGAAGATTTATAAGTTGTGTCTTTAAGCTCCATTCTTTGGAACAAAATACATAGAACATGTGATCAATTTGTTGTGACCTTAACTCCATGGCGACACATTGTTTAGGTTACATTATGACCATCAATCACTTATCACTGTTCCTGAAAAGACTCAATCTCTGGATTACTTCTAGATGCAATTCAGTGACTGAACACTGTCGTATTAACATGATTTAGAATCAGTGGTAGGAGGGAGAATGACCATAGAAATTATTCCATGACATAGCTCCACGAAAGTATGTCCTGCCCGTGAATCAAAACATACAACTTCTCGATCAGTAGAATAATGTGCATGTAAAATGAAATATGAAACATATTTGGTTATAAATGATAAAGAAATTATGTAGGATATCGAAATAGTGACTTGAACTCCTAAAATTGTTCAAAAATTCATTCCAACAGTACTTTCAGTACTTTGATTAAATATTGAGACACTATCAAAACATTTCAGTTCAAGTAAGAGCTTGGATAAATCTAGAGATTTATCCTTTCCAGCAACATTGAGCAGGTTGACTAATTATCATGGTATTACCTATAAAATATAAACCTAAAACATTCAAGCAAGGAATTAAGTTACATCTTAAGGGTACTATTCCTTAGTTCCGTGCTCAGTCGTATCCGTCCCGTGTTTGTATAGTTAACGTCCGAAAAGGGTATTCCATATTTTCGTTTGAGTTCCATATCTTCAGTGATTTTGCTGTTGAATTCCATATATTCCCTTTTATCGATTTTACTTTGTGGTGCTTCGAGTGACATTATATATTGCATCGTTTCCCTAACAGTTTCAATTACCTTTTCTCTAATATCTGCAGCAATTAACTTGTTTTCTGCCTTTGAGTAGTGTTACTGTACAATTTGCATCCCCGAAAGGTTCGTGTTAGTGAAAGTTTGCTCGCTAAGTGAAACGACACGGGCATGGACACAACAGCAGACACGGGTCGGATTCATGACAATCGACATTCTTGTTAAGCGTAAAAAATGCGCATATGGATACGGAAGCTAACATGGATGTGGAAGACAGAACTATGGAATGCCACCCTTATACATATAAATTTTACAAGTCATGTTGACTATAAATAAACACATTACTAAAGATTTGTGGGTTGTAATATATATATATAAAAAACAAATTTAACAAACTGATTTTTTTATATAATCATTAAAAACTTTCTTACTTGATAAAATCATTTTTTAACATTATCATAAAAATATCTTCAAAAATGCAAAATTCCTCATCATAATATGTTCTTCTAACAATACGGCAATTTTAATTCAATGAGTAATTTGTCATTCATTTGAGCAGCACTATAATAAAAACATACTTTATTCTAGTATGGCACCTTAATATCACATGACTATATAAAATATACAAACTTTTCTATGCATCAAAATGGCATAATAATATAAAACATAAATACTTGTAACATAATATCTTTAGTTAAATATCTCAAACACCTCAAAGACGGTCTGTTTTAACGAATCTCTTTGTAGCACTCTTTAAATGACTTTTTTATCACATAGTCCAATAAATAAAAATATTTTCTACCTCAAAGTCAAATAAAATGGTAACACAGAAAAATTCATCTTTCATCAGAATTTAGCAATATTTGCATTTTCTTTAGTTTTAACAAGATCAAAAACCCTACAAAAGAAAAACTCTTTTTTACTGAATCTGAGATAAAATCCAAAAATTTAATCTCAAAATGCCTGAAATTTGCTGAGAAATGACACTTAGGAAAAAAGCAGTAATATAAAGAAAAGACTGGCCAGCATGTAAAGCATCACTGATTATTACACGACAGATACATTAAATACATGTATAGTCAGCGTTTAGATAAGAGCAATTGTAATACATGTATATATTTAATAATCGCATACTACAAATAGTAACAAAGCTGCAGTGAAAATGTGCTTGTATAGCCTCAATGTCATTAATACATTCTAATTTGATCAAGTGTGCCAAGAAATCTATATCGAGCGAACTTCCAGTCAGTTAACAATGACAGACCTCTCGCAGCGTAAAATTATTATATAATTAGAAAAAAGGTAAATATCTAACTAAATGATGTAAATTTTCTTCTATCAAATTAACAAAAACATAAATGACATAGCGTCAACGTGCAAAACAGCATGTTACATTGCAAAATTCTAGTGTGCTATTGTTCAAGAATCATTTTAAAACATCAACATATGTAATAAAGTTATAATAACAGGGCATATGTTCTTTAAGACAATTTAGACATACTTACCCCAACATTGGACCATAATGCAATACCTAAGCAGTGTGCAGATATCTTTCTTATGAACCTGTTCAAATTCTATCTAAGTAATAATACATTGGATTTAGAAATCAAGTTGATGGATTTTTCAGATGAAAACTTATGTGTAAACCAGGTAGTTTGCATATAGACCATTGTCATCATAAACTGTCATTATTACTGTAATCACACAATACACTGGAACCTCGCTTAAAGACCACCCCGATTCAAGGACCACCCCGCTAAAAAGACCAGTTTTGAAAAGAACGGAATTTTTTGCTCTTTATTTAATGGTCTTTAACCCCGAAATTAGGACCACCCCGCTACTCCGTAATACGACCACTTCTTGCTGACAAAACTCTTTAAATGCGTGCATTTTGACCCCGCTAAAAAGACCACTTAAAATTCGCGAAATATTCGTCGAGCGACCGGCAGTCTGGCTATGGTATATGTTTTTCACACCTGTGTAGATAATACGCTGCACTCATTGTTTGAAAACAAAGGATGTCAATCTGTTAAATATCTAATAATTAAGGGGTATAAACACGCCTGTTTAACTAACAATATGACACTTGCATAATCTAGGGGTCATTTTCCTATCCAATACAGACCATTTAAATTGAAAATAATTGATAAAACAACAAAATCTTTCGAAAACGAAAGTAGACGCGTCACGTGATACAAATACATTTTTAATGTTAAATTGTTAATGTGGTACAAGTTTTAGTGTTCTGAGAATAGCAAATCCGAAATGGAAGCTCATGAGAGTAAATTCGACGGAAAGATCAAGTATTTGTTGCTGGTCTAATATAAATTCCATTGTTTTTTTCGGTCTACGGAAAAAGCCGAGTGTTTACGATTAGAGAGCGTCAGTACCGAATAAAGTCCGTTATACGGTCCGGTAGGCGATATAGTTCATTTTTACCGTTCCCGTACGTGATCGCCGATGCACGCGTTATATACTGTTGAATAATAACGAAGTTGAACTCAATTATTTTTTATACATAGTATTATTCATAATAAAATTTTCAAATCTTATGCAATGTGAAAACTGTTCTCTTGATAATGACCAATTAGTAAAAGCTTATTACACCCACTAAGCTCATTACACCCAATATGCTTTCAAATGATTCTTTAAGCAAGGACTCTTTATAACATGTTATAAAGGGTCCTTGTTGTAAGTTAACAAAGTATATGTCAGACAATCTTTGTACTATGAATTATGCTAGACCAATTTGTCCCCTAATGAGACCAACCCGCTAATAAGACCACTTTTTAAAAGAACGGTCAGTGGTCTTAATAGAGGGGTTCCAGTGTATAGTTAAATTTTATTGTTCTCTGTACACATATGTCTTTTAATTTCAACCATGAATTTTTTTGGGGGGGATTCAGTGGAAGAGACCAAGAATGTGAGTTTCTGAATATGAACTATTTGATATGTCTTTATACATTAACTACATTCATATCTAGTCTACGTTTACTATAAAATAACCCACCACACTCTATATTGTATATATATAAGAAATAACATACACATATTTTAACATTTTGACTGTCAATAGAGGACAAATATTTTGATATAGGTCAAATATAGTAAAAATATATGTGGCTATGTTTAGAATTCTTGTCACAGGAATTCTTATTGACAAAGTTGATATCAATGAATCAGAGTAAAATATATTTGCTGATAATTGTTGGAAGCCAAACATTCTGTATTCAGCAGATGTTTTCAGGGTTACATCCATGTAAAACATGGTATATCAAAGTTAAGTTACAATCAACATATTGTTAAATTCCACTATTGGGACCATCAAAATCAATGGTTTTATAGTAGAATGGTTTTAAGATAGGGACATTTTTACTCAAAATTTATTTTTGGAATTCGTAAAAAAGCACACGATTTTGCAAAAACTTGTTGTTATTATGTTATTACTATAGAGTATGCTTTCTGTTATATCTAAAAAACGATAATTAATAAGACTATAAAAAATAACATCAGTACAACATGCAAAATTTAATGTGTAAAAGTACAAATACAATTTTGAGTATTTTCAAAAATAACTAATTTTCTAAGATATGATTTGCTAAGCATTATGGGTAATTGAAAGGTTAATATTGCTATGACTATGAGTATTTATAAACAGTACACAATATACAACAATGGACATATTTGAACAATAACCCTTAGATGACAAAACAAGTTTTTAGTTTTTTCATATCACAATTATCTATCCCCTGTACTAACTTACCCTACCACAAGGTACCACGATGTATAGGCTATGACCTACCGCGACCGGGTTTCGAACCCGCAATCTCCGGATTCGAAGTCAGACATGCTAACCACTACGCCACGGCTTTTTGGTACAAATATGATAATAGTGATTTTGCTCATGTGCCGAACGTATAAACTAAATTAAGGTCTAAATTTCAGGAGTTTTAAATTATGTAGATAAATGGTCCAATACATGTGAGTCAATCACAGTAAAAGTAATATAAGTGATGATGAAATAAATGTTCAATACCAAATCTAGTTAAAAGGGATAAAACTATTGAACAATTGGTAAGAACCATGTTTTATGTTGAACAAAAGAGACAGTATAGTGAGTTAAGTGAATTCCATATAATACATGATCAATATTTAAATTATCTAGCGTAATACATACACGTCAACAAATGTTGTTACAAAAAGAGAATAGTTTGCTGTTACATAAACAATTGTACATTTTGTATTCTATGATTTTTTTCAGCTTCCGATAGATAATAAAATAATATATTCAATACTTATATGATTTTCTCTACGTGAAAATAATCCCCTCTTATAATGCACGGGCGGGGCATACTTTCTTGATAATAAATAATATATTCAAGTACTCAAAGGATTTTCTCTACGGGAAGCAACTCTGGTAATACTTTAAACAACTCAAATGCAAGTTACGTCCCTTTATATAGCTTTTTAGCGGAGCAATAATCTGAACTTATCTCATCAAGCGCTTTATCCGATGAGCATAATATACTACTGTCTTTGCGTTGGAAATTCACGAAGACCAAATGAACACCCATCAGAATACACAAGCGGGGCATACTTTTTTGGAGCTTGGTCAAGAAATTAATTCTACGGTCATTTTCTATCCTACCAATGATTCTTAAGCATGTAACGCAGTTGTCAGTCACTGACGAAAGTATACACCTAGTACTTGGTTAACTACTTAATCCAGAGATTTAACCATTCCAGGAACGGTGAGTAGGCTGACTGCCCGTTAGGGCTTTACCTATACACTGTGTTGCTACGGCGTTAATCCCAAAAACACAAACATACAAACATAATTCTACAATAAAATATTATACAATAATATTATATAATAATATATTATGATTGCTTTTAAAGGATATATGTGCACTAAGTATTGTAAGAAAAAATGTAAGTTACATTTGTTGAATTAACTTTTGGCTTGCAAGCGTCTTGGTTCGCAGAATAAATCTCCTGTACTAGGGTCTCGTGATTTTATATCAACGTAACTAAACTCGTACATGTATAATCCCGGACTCTCTTATAAAACCTAAATTTCTTGACAGTGGAAGAAAATATTAATTTCTTCAAAACAAAAAAAAAATTATCGTTATAATCAAACTGGTTTATCATACATTTTGCAGGTTAATTTTTGGTCGTCCAAACAATGGATGACCAAGTTATTCGCAGGCAGGTTTCCGTCATGTTATCTATAATCGCTTTCAGTACGATATAAACTTTCTAACTTGATACAATCTAACAAAAAAATGAGCTATTCTAATTGAATCATACTTGATTTCTGCGTAGTTCTACATTCACATCTTATAGGTATTTTCTCACACTATCACAGATAAATCTTCTCCTTATAAAAAATAGCATGTAAACAAAAACTTGTTCATTAGATAGAATATTCCTGGAGAAGTCATCGAATATTCAAGGTAATTCTTTTTTATATCACGCAATCTGGTAAACAACGTCTGGTTTTCAAAACTAAGACGTAGAAATTTGTTTATAAAAACAACACATAGTTTGGAAACTTGGCAATTATGCTTATGGTTGTATTAAGGTATACACTTTCTTATTTATTTCATTCAAAAGTAACGGTAAAAATGTAAGCTAAAATAAGAGGTTCCCATATCGTTAAATAAAAATATGCACAGTTTCAGTAACTAAACAATTAATGCGTATCCGTATCTACACTGGTGTAGTTTAAAACAAAGAAAATAAAATTGTATATATAAATCGGTGTCACGATACCTTAATATATTATATAACTAGGTTAGTTGAACACTTGTGTAACGTGACACTGGGAGTAACAACATTTCCTAAAACAGATAACTCGCTTCTTGGAATCGTATAATAACGTGTTTTACATGATAAACTTCAGATGAATTATATTTAACTTCGAGGGCCGTTCAAATTTAACGTAAAAATAACCGTCATCAACGCAAACGACGCCGATTTTGTCATTTTATGAGTAATCAGTTAACATTGTACTTGTGATGAAAGTGTTGTAGGCCTGCTCTACTTTGGGGTTAAGCTGTGGTTGTGCTTCAGTAGTAGAGTCTTGATGAATTCCTAATCCAGATCTAGCTCCCGGAATTTAATACCAGTCGCGTCTGGTTATTCCCTTCAATCATGATTTCTTAAATTCATTAATGATTTTCCATCGAAAGTAAAAGTTTGTTGACTCTTCTTGAACGGAAAAAAGTACAAGTAAAGAAAGATGTCTTGTTTAGAATGATGCCAGATCTGACGTGACATAAAGCGATATAAATTGTTCCTAATCGACGTGAAATACTGATTTTAAATCTCTGTATATTGATGAGTATTTTGTTAAATTACTTTCAATGTATTGTCACAAACAAGACAACAAAAGATTATAATTGTATAACAGAATCGTCTGTTTTAAATCAATGAAACATAACTTCACAGTACATACTAGAAAATCTTCATTCTATCTATAACGTGAAACTCAAATAATTTAATTTAATCTAATCTATAACTCAACTTTCTATTACTTTTTTAGAGTCCCTCATTTTTTGTAAATATATCTAGAGATACTTTCATGGTGTATTTAATGTAAAGATTAGAGGCCGCAGTATCACAATTGCTAAAATATTGAAGTGAAAAGCTTGGAATTACTGAGAATATAGAGATCATCACTTATATCAGTCAGTAAGTTTGTTTCTTTTTAAACTTATATTTTAAACTTATCAATTTTCAATTAATATTCTATATATTTATCAAGAATATGTAGATATTTTATTTTATTATATTTTTGTAAGTAGTCCTGAAATATCTCTATAATACAACTTTTATCAAGCCAACGGCTTAAAGCTACTAGTTTTCAGATGATTTTTTTGGTTGGGCTTAACGTAATTGAAACCAATTGTATAGGATAGATTACGGCGGTCAGTCAACCTACTCGCAGTCCCTGGAAATGCTAAATCTCTGGATTTAGCTAGTAATAGATGCATACTTTCGTCAGTGACTGACAACTGTCCAATATAATTTAGTTTATCAAAATGATTTTAAAGAACCCATCGAGTGTCAAATTCTGTCTAAAAATCGTCCTAAAATTTTCATAATGAAATGTAATTTTTGTTACTAACTATGCAAATGTTTTAAAACGAACTAATAATTCTTATAAAATATCACTCACTATCTCCTTTTATATGTCATTCTTTATGAATGTAAAAATGATTTGATTAATTTGTATGGTTAATTATCATTACTTTAAAGTTAAAGCCCTAAAAAAATGATGATACTCAAACGCTTCACTCTTGCAGACAAGCAGTTATTGTTGAGCCTCCAGTAAGACAAAAGTTTATTTTTGAAATTTCACTAAATAATTAACCAATTTCTTTAAGTCAGGCTGCTATTTCTAGAGAGGCAAAGAATGCCCGCCCATTGTTATGAATCCTACCAATGATTTATCGTTAAGAAACTGCATCACATTTATCGGATATTATCACGGATGGAGACCTGCTTTCTCTTTTATAATAAACTCATTATATCATCAAATATCATGGCAAATTTTAAACCCTTAAGATTCAAAATTTCGTCACTAAAACCTGATGATATATTTATAGTCTACTACGTTCTACTTTTCGCCCAAATATTACACGTGAAGTTTTGTAGTACATGTTTATTAAATCTGAACGGCTTGATAGATTTTAGAAGTACAATTGCTAAATTCAAAACAACTGATTGTTAACCTGATAAGACATCGTTCAAAAATCGATCTTACACCAAAGTTGATGAATAAAGTAATTAAAAAATTATTAGCTCTATAGATCTTTATATTTAATTTTAAACATGAATTTTAATATTCTTCCAGCATCAAAATAAAAAGAAAATGGAGAAGATATTTGTTTTCTTCACTTCGTTTGCCTTGGCCGTTGTGTAATGTGAACGGTTAGCATTATTAGAACAAAAAATGGTAGCCATGGAGATGTCTTTATATCAGGTTTATCTAATTAACATTTTACTTGACCATGAAGCTCTGTGATTTTAAAGTTGGTTTGTGTGTTAAAACAAATCTTTGACTGCCATTGATCAAATTAAACACGTTCCACTATTTATCATGTTTAAAAATTGTAACTGACCAAGCTGGTTACAGAAGTGTTCAAGGTTTGCCTGGAAGACAGTTAGAATTCGTCGTCTTCCAATGATGAATGAAAAAATCCGTATAGTTGTATTTTGATATGCATGTTATACCCGTATATTTAAAAGTACAATATTTCAATGGTTAAACTTTTCTGCTATGTTTTAAATGTTCAAATATTTTACCTGCATAAATGTTGTTCATTGTTCAACCATGTAAATTTAAGAATGATGCTGTTGTACATTTGACTCTCATAATATACGTTACTTTTAAAAAGGTTTGCATGTTATGTAAAATTATGCATAAACTATTGATTTATTATATTGCACATGATAAGCGAGACGTTGGTAAAAAACGTTTTACTTTTTATATATAGTATGTTGTTATCTATTTCCAGGACATAGCCTTGTTAAGAAACAGTCTGCAGTCAATAAATGAGAAACTGGATAATGTGCAAATAATCAATGATAAGCTCGATCAAATTCTTGCATTAAATATGCCAGTATTACAACATGAATTAGACAAATCAACGTCAGCATCAGACAATAACGTACGACCTGGACAAATTCCTTTAAACACTCATGATATACAAACAGAAATAAGACGATTTAGAAGAGCATTTACAGCTCTGAGACACGACTTCAAATCTAACATACGGACTTTGACGACCGAGATTAGTTTAAATGTTGCGACTTTTATTAATGAAACTACCAATAAGACATTGTCCTTAGTTGAGACAGCTACGGATGAAAGATTAAAAATGAAATAATCGGTTTTAAAACAAATCAAGAACATAACAGAATCGATTTCTCAGAAGCTATGACACATGCTAAAGATAATATTAACAAAACATTGCAGGAAGTAAATGATAACATACGGAAAATGACGACAGACATTGCTGTAAGCGTAGCGACTTTAATCAATGAAACTAACAATAAGACATTGTCATTAGTTGAGACAGCCACAAATGAAAGATATGCCTTAGTTGAAGACGTTAAAAATGAGATAATCGGTTTTAAAACGAATCAAGAGCATAACAGAATCGAATTCTCACAATCAATTGCATTAAGTCAAGGCAATATAAACAGAACATTTCACGACATAAAAGAAAGCATTCGAGTTTTGGCGACGATCTCAAACTTAAATACAAAACTTTTCATCAACAATTTCACCCGCTCATTGTTAGAACCATTAACAGATGTTGTTCGTCTTGGAGATTATACTTTTGATATATCAGCAAAATCTGTAAAAGGTAGAGTTGAAGTTTACTGTAATAATACATGGGGAACTGTTTGTGATGATTTCTTTCATAGATCAAATACTGGAGCAGAAGTTGTTTGTAGACAACTAGGACTTACTGGTGGTACTCCGATATCAGAGTTTGGTTCTGGTATTGATCCAATTTGGTTAGATGAAGTTATATGTGTAGGTATAGAGACAAGTATATTTCAATGTCCAAGACTTCAAAACATTGGTATTGGAGAACATAACTGTAATCACGATGAAGATGTAGGTGTAGAGTGTTCCATACCTAATGACTTCATATGAAAAATATAACTGACGACGTATTTCACGTATTCTGCGTCATCTTTATTAAAACAAACTAGACAAATATAGTGTAATTCAATGGATTATTTTACGTTTTTTATAAAATGTTTTGTACCTTACTAATATATTTTAGACCTTTTTATGTTAGAGTTATGTTACATAACGTACATGCATTAAAATTATGCAAGTGAAACACAGAATATATATGTCTAGAAACGAAACATTTATGCTCAATCCGAGTAAAGGATTTGTCTAATCAAATGGTGTTTTATGAAACCTTGGATTTTATCCAACAGATAACAGATCAACTAACACTTGTACATTACACACACTGAATATTTTGTTTACCTGTTTGACATCAAAAACTTTATTTCTAGCTTGTCCAGAGCAATCTTAGAAATTTAACTGTTACCAAATGCTTTTAGCCTCAAAATAATAAACAAATCTTTAACGACATTATAATATATTCTATCTCTATCATGTCTGAAATATCATTGTCTTATAATACAAAGTTTACAGATCATTTTTACAGTCTTTGTTCTTAAAATCATATCTCATGTACGCTACCACATTACAATCTGAGGGTTGTGCCATGACTTTTGTGTCTGAGTGAATTTGAACTTATAAATCTTTAAAGGTACCTACTTCTTGATGGCCCCTTCTCTATTCTTAAAAAATCCTACTGTTCCATGATAGTCTTGGCTAGTGGTATGTAAAGAAATATATTTTATAAAACTGTCTGGGTTAAGGTGTTAAGGTCAAGATGTCATCACTATTCATAAACGAAAGTTTCACAACAATATTTACAACCCTAGTGACACAACGTATGTTATGTTTTACATTTAGAAAGACATCTAGGTAATAATTTAACATATAATAAGTTCATGAACAATGTAAAACTATAGCCAATGTATTATTACTTTTTTTCTAGTATTAACTTTTTCCCTATTTTTATGTGAGTCATGAAGAAAACTGTGTATCAGTCTTTTGTTTTGATACCACATTTTGATAGTATATAATTTGTAATTGACAGCTGAAATAAGCAAGTAGCTTGCTTATCTAAGTTATGTTTACATACTGGCTCGTTCATTATATAGTTATAAGTGTCATTTGAAATATTGCAATAAATGAAAAAAATCACTGTTGGACTTGGTTTTTGTCAATTTTATAATTCAATGTACAATCAGAACAATTTGTGTCAACAGCATAACTGGTTAGATTCTAGTAGTTGTGGACACAAAAAACAAACATAAAAGATGCCAAGAGCAAAAAATAAAACAAACAATCTACAAAATTGTATCGATGAAATAGTTTCCAGGCAATCGGTCCCAAACTAACAAAAACATTAAATATAAATACATCTATGATTAAACACTGTGTATTCGGTTGTTTGGGACCATGCTTATCGCCTATTGGCCATTTTTTGATGTACAAACATTATCTCATGACTAGTGATCATTGCTGCCAGATCTACAAGTATCTGTATGAGACTAGTGATCATTGTAGCCAATCTACAAGTATCTATATGAGACTAGTGATCATTGCTGCCAGATCTTCAAGTACCTGTATGAGACTAGTGATCATTGAAGCCACATCTACAAGTATCTATATGAGACTAGTGATCATTGCTGCCAGATCTACAAGTACCTGTATGAGACTAGTGATCATTGCTGCCAGATCTACAAGTACCTGTATGTGACTAGTGATCATTGAAGCCACATCTACAAGTATCTATATGAGACTAGTGATCATTGCTGCCAGATCTACAAGTACCTGTATGAGACTAATGATCATTGCTGCCAGATCTACAAGTACCTGTATGAGACTAGTGATCATTGAAGCCACATCTACAAGTATCTATATGAGACTAGTGATCATTGTAGCCACACCTATAAATATCTGTATGAGACTAGTGATTATTGTAGCCACACCTACAAGTATCTATATGAGACTAGTGATCATTGCTGCCAGATCTACAAGTACCTGTATGTGACTAGTGATCATTGTAGCCACACCTACAAGTATCTGTATGTGACTAGTGATCATTGTAGCCACACCTACAAGTACCTGTATGTGACAAGTGATCATTGTAGCCACACCTACAAGTACCTGTATGTGACTAGTGATCATTGTAACCACACCAACAAGTACCTGTATGAGACTTGTGATTTTTGAAGCTACATCTACAAGTACCTGTATGGGACTTGTGATTTTTGAAGCTCGTCTAAAAGTTCCTGTATGAGACTTGTAATTTTTGAAGCTACATCTACAAGTACCTGTATGTGACAAGTGATTATTGTAGCCAACTCTACAAGTTAATGTATGTGACAAGTGATCATTTAAGCCACATCTACAAGTACCTGTACGAGACTAGTGATCATTGAAGCCACACCAACAAGTACCTGTATGAGACTAGTGATCATTGTAGGCACACCAACAAGTACCTGTATGAGACTAGTGATTATTGTAACCATACCTACAAGTACCTGTATGAGACTATTGATCATTGTAGCCACACCAACAAGTACCTGTATGAGACTAGTGATCATTGTAGCCACACCAACAAGTACCTGTATGAGACTAGTGATCATTGTAGCCACTCCAACAAGTACCTGTATGTGACAAGTGATCATTGTAGCCAACTCTACAAGTAAATGTATGTGACAAGTGATCATTTAAGCCACATCTACAAGTACCTGTATGAGACTATTGATCATTGTAGCCATACCAACAAGTACCTGTATGAGACTAGTGATCATTGTAGGCACACCAACAAGTACCTGTATGAGACAAGTGATCATTGTAGCCATACCAACAAGTACCTGTATGAGACTATTGATCATTGTAGCCACACCAACAAGTACCTGTATGAGACTAGTGATCATTGTAGCCACACCAACAAGTACCTGTATGAGACAAGTGATCATTGTAGCCACACCTACAAGTACCTGTATGAGACTTATAATTGTGGAAGAACTAAAACAACAACGGAGATAGAACTAGTGAATACATTTATTCAGTTACAATGATACTATAACATGCTCACCAAGTTTTGTTATCAAAATATGTGCAAATAAGAAAGAACAAAACAATCCATTATAAAATATATTGCAAACAGAATGTCTGATACATTAACATGTACAGTCAAGCTGCGAAATAAAAGATAAAATTTCTTGTTTATTAGATAAAAAAGAAGAAATAAAATCTGAAATATTGCAACAAGGGAGTTAACTCGTCTTGAGTTAATATTAACCTGAGGCAGAGATTTATAATTTTTTACATTGTACATATAATAGTACTTGCATACTGGTAGAATAAGGGTTTACTAATATGTCATTCATTGAATCTAATTTTTATATATTGGGACACTATAAAAAAATTTCAGTTCTAGTAAGAGCTTGGATGAATCTAGAGATTTATCCTTTCCAGCAACACTGAGCAGGTTGACTAATTATCATGGTATTACCTATAAAAAGTATTGCAACAGTGATGTTAAACCTAACAAAATCATGTTAAATTAGTTAGAGTCAACAGTTCACCTTACCATATTTTCTATGAAGCACCAAGTTCTGTCTAAATGTATGAAATCATCTACAATCTCTCAGAAAGGTCAATGTTATGAAGTCGAACTCAATCCTTAAGTAATTTCAGTGTTTAGAAAACATCAAACTTAAACCATTCAAGCAAGGAGTTAAGTTACATCTTAATACAGATACATGTAGATCTAACAAGTCATGTTTTACTTTAATATGAAACATAGACTGTGTGAATTAACAAATAACTAAAGATTTGTTACACATAAATTAATAAAAACATTTTAACAAATATATTTTTATATAATTGATGGTAATTATCAAAAACTTTCTTACTAAAAAAAAATCAATTTATAACAATATCACATTTTTAAAAAAATGCCAAAGTCCTCATCATTACATATTCTGACAATATGGCAATTATATTTTAATGAGTAATAAGTCATATATTTGAGCAGCACTATAATAAAAACATACTTTATTCTTGTATGACACCTTAATATCACATGGCTATATAAAATAGAAAAACTTTTCTATGTATCAAAACGTCATCAATATATCAGACATAAATACATGTAACATAGTATCTTGTGAGTATTAGAAAGTTAATTATATTTACCTTATATTTACCTTATATACCTATATACCTATATATTATTATTATTATAGTATTATTATTATAAATATCTCAAACGCCTCAAGGACGGACAGATTTCAAGAATCTCTTTGTAGCACTCTCCAAGTGACATTTTTATCACTTAGTCTAATAAATAACAACATTTTCTACCTCAAGGTCCAATAAATGGTAACACATCATCTATCATCAGAATTTATCAATTTTTGCATTTTCTTTAGTTTCAACAAGATCAAAAACACTACAAGAGAATAACTCGTTTTTACTGAATTTAAGATAAAATCCAACTATTTAAATCTCAAAATGCCAGAAATTTGGTGAGAAATGAAACTTGGGGAAAAGCAGTAATATCAAGAAAATGCTGGCAATACTGTAAAGCATCACTGATTATTACACGACAGATTTATCAAATATAGTCAGCGTTTAGATAAAAACAATTGTAATATATATTTAATAATTGCATTTTATAAATACTAATACAGTTGCAGTGAAGATGTGCTTATATAGCCTCAATGTCATTAATACATTCGATTTTGATCAAGTATGCCAAAAGTTTGACTCACTTCCAAAGGTGCCAAGAAATCTATATCGAGAGAACTTCCAGTCAGTTAACAATGACTGACTTCTTGCAGAGTAAAATTCAATATGTAATTAGAAAAGGTAAATATCTGACTAAATGATGTGAATTTTCTTCGATCAAATAAGCATAAACACAAGTGAAATAACATCAACTTGCAAAATGGCCTTTTCGTCCGAAAAATTTAGTGTGTTATTGTTCAAAAATCATTATGAAAAATCAACACATGAAATAAAGTTATAAAACAGGACAAACGTTCCTTAAGTCAATCTTAATATTATCACACTTATTCCCAGCATTGGACCTAAACAGTGTGCGGATATCTTTCTTATGGCACACTTGCCTTGTTCAAATTATATCTAAGTAATGATACATTGGATTCAGAACTTAAGTTGATGGATTTTTCCAGATGAAAACTTGTTTAAACCAGGTGGTTTACATATAGACTATTGTTATCATGAACTATCATTATTACTGTAATCACACATTATAGTTAAATTCTATTGTTCTCTGTACACATATATCTTTTAATTTCAACCATAAACAATTTGGAGGTGGGATTCAGTGGAAGAGACCAATAATTTGAGTTTCTGAATATGAACTATTTGATATGTATTTATACATTAACTACATTCTTATCTAGTCTATGTTTAATATAATATAACCCACCACACTCTATATTTTATATATATAAGAAATAACATACAAATATCTTAACATTTTGACAGTCAATAAAAGACAAATATTTTTATATAGGTCAAATATAGTAAAAATGCATGAACCTACGTTAGAGTTCAGGTTATGAGAATTTCTATTAGCAAAGTGAATTTCAAGGAATCAGAGTTAAATATATTTGCTGATAATTTTGATAATTAATAAGACTAAACAAAATAACATCAGTACAACATGCCAAATTTAATGTGTTAGAGTAAAAATACAATTTTGAGTATTTTCAAAAATGACTAATTTTCTAAGATTTGAAAGGTTAATATTGCTATGATTATGAGTATTTATAAACAGTACAAAATAAACAACAACAATGGACATATTTGAACAATAACCCTTAGATTACAAAACAGGTTTTTTAGTTTTTTCATATCACATTTATCTATCACCAGTACTAACTTACCCTACTACGAGGTACCACGATGTATAGGGTATGACCTGCCGCGACCGAGTTTCGAATCCGCAATCTCCGGATTCGAAGTCAGACATGCTAACCACTACGCCACGGCCGCGGCTTTTTGGTACAAATATGATAATAGTGATTTTGCTCATGTGCCGAACGTATAAACTAAATTAAGGTCTGAATTTTAGGAGTTTTAAATAATGTAGATAAATGATCCGATACATGTGAGTCAATCACAGTAAAAGTAATATAAGTGATGATGAAATAAATGTTCAATACCAAATCTAGTTCAAAGTGATATAACTATTGAACAATTGGTAATAACCATGTTTTATGTTGAACAAAAGAGACAGTTTAGCGAGTTAAATGAATTCCATATAATACATGATTCTATATTCAAATTATATAGTACAATACATAGACTTCAACAAATGTTGTTACAAAAAGAGAATAGTTTGCTGTTACATAAACAATTGTACATTTTGTATTCTATGATTTTTTTCAGCTTCCGATAGATAATAAAATAATATATTCAATACTTATATGATTTTGTCTACGGGAAGCAACTCTGGTAATACTTTAAACAACTCGAATACGAGTTACGTCCCTTTATATAGCTTCTAAGCGAAGCAATAATCTGAACTCATCTCATCAAGCGATTTATCCGATGAGCATAATATACTACTGTCTTTGCGGTGGAAATTCACGAAGACCAAAATAACCCCCCTCTTATAATACACGGGCGGGGCATACTTTCTTGATAATAAATAATAAAATAATATATTCAAGTACTCAAAGGATTTTCTCTACGGGAAGCAACTCTGGTAATACTTTAAACAACTCAAATGCAAGTTACGTCCCTTTATATAGCTTTTTAGCGGAGCAATAATCTGAACTCATCTTATCAAGCGCTTTATCCGATGAGCATAATATACTACTGTCTTTGCGTTGGAAATTCACGAAGACCAAATGAACACCCTACAGAATACACGGGCGGGGCATTTTCTATCCTACCAATGATTCTTAAGCATGTAACGCAGTTGTCAGTCACTGACGAAAGTATACACCTAGTACTTGGTTAACTACTTAATCCAGAGATTTAACCATTCCAGGAACGGTGAGTAGGCTGACTGCCCGTTAGGGCTTTACCTATACACTGTGTTGCTACGGCGTTAATCCCAAAAACACAAACATACAAACATAATTCTACAATAAAATATTATACAATAATATTATATAATAATATATTATGATTGCTTTTAAAGGATATATGTGCACTAAGTATTGTAAGAAAAAATGTAAGTTACATTTGTTGAATTAACTTTTGGCTTGCAAGCGTTTTGGTTCGCAGAATAAATCTCCTGTACTAGGGTCTCGTGATTTTATATCAACGTAACTAAACTCGTACATGTATAATCCCGGACTCTCTTATAAAACCTAAATTTCTTGACAGTGGAAGAAAATATTAATTTCTTCAAAACAAAAAAAAAATTATCGTTATAATCAAACTGGTTTATCATACATTTTGCAGGTTAATTTTTGGTCGTCCAAACAATGGATGACCAAGTTATTCGCAGGCAGGTTTCCGTCATGTTATCTATAATCGCTTTCAGTACGATATAAACTTTCTAACTTGATACAATCTAACAAAAAAATGAGCTATTCTAATTGAATCATACTTGATTTCTGCGTAGTTCTACATTCACATCTTATAGGTATTTTCTCACACTATCACAGATAAATCTTCTCCTTATAAAAAATAGCATGTAAACAAAAACTTGTTCATTAGATAGAATATTCCTGGAGAAGTCATCGAATATTCAAGGTAATTCTTTTTTATATCACGCAATCTGGTAAACAACGTCTGGTTTTCAAAACTAAGACGTAGAAATTTGTTTATAAAAACAACCCATAGTTTGGAAACTTGGCAATTATGTTTATGGTTGTATTAAGGTATACACTTTCTTATTTATTTCATTCAAAAGTAACGGTAAAAATGGAAGCTAAAATAAGAGGTTCCCATATCGTTAAATAAAAATATGCACAGTTTCAGTAACTAAACAATTAATGCGTATCCGTATCTACACTGGTGTAGTTTAAAACAAAGAAAATAAAATTGTATATATAAATCGGTGTCACGATACCTTAATATATTATATAACTAGGTTAGTTGAACACTTGTGTAACGTGACACTGGGAGTAACAACATTTCCTAAAACAGATAACTCGCTTCTTGGAATCGTATAATAACGTGTTTTACATGATAAACTTCAGATGAATTATATTTAACTTCGAGGGCCGTTCAAATTTAACGTAAAAATAACCGTCATCAACGCAAACGACGCCGATTTTGTCATTTTATGAGTAATCAGTTAACATTGTACTTGTGATGAAAGTGTTGTAGGCCTGCTCTACTTTGGGGTTAAGCTGTGGTTGTGCTTCAGTAGTAGAGTCTTGATGAATTCCTAATCCAGATCTAGCTCCCGGAATTTAATACCAGTCGCGTCTGGTTATTCCCTTCAATCATGATTTCTTAAATTCATTAATGATTTTCCATCGAAAGTAAAAGTTTGTTGACTCTTCTTGAACGGAAAAAAGTACAAGTAAAGAAAGATGTCTTGTTTAGAATGATGCCAGATCTGACGTGACATAAAGCGATATAAATTGTTCCTAATCGACGTGAAATACTGATTTTAAATCTCTGTATATTGATGAGTATTTTGTTAAATTACTTTCAATGTATTGTCACAAACAAGACAACAAAAGATTATAATTGTATAACAGAATCGTCTGTTTTAAATCAATGAAACATAACTTCACAGTACATACTAGAAAATCTTCATTCTATCTATAACGTGAAACTCAAATAATTTAATTTAATCTAATCTATAACTCAACTTTCTATTACTTTTTTAGAGTCCCTCATTTTTTGTAAATATATCTAGAGATACTTTCATGGTGTATTTAATGTAAAGATTAGAGGCCGCAGTATCACAATTGCTAAAATATTGAAGTGAAAAGCTTGGAATTACTGAGAATATAGAGATCATCACTTATATCAGTCAGTAAGTTTGTTTCTTTTTAAACTTATATTTTAAACTTATCAATTTTCAATTAATATTCTATATATTTATCAAGAATATGTAGATATTTTATTTTATTATATTTTTGTAAGTAGTCCTGAAATATCTCTATAATACAACTTTTATCAAGCCAACGGCTTAAAGCTACTAGTTTTCAGATGATTTTTTTGGTTGGGCTTAACGTAATTGAAACCAATTGTATAGGATAGATTACGGCGGTCAGTCAACCTACTCGCAGTCCCTGGAAATGCTAAATCTCTGGATTTAGCTAGTAATAGATGCATACTTTCGTCAGTGACTGACAACTGTCCAATATAATTTAGTTTATCAAAATGATTTTAAAGAACCCATCGAGTGTCAAATTCTGTCTAAAAATCGTCCTAAAATTTTCATAATGAAATGTAATTTTTGTTACTAACTATGCAAATGTTTTAAAACGAACTAATAATTCTTATAAAATATCACTCACTATCTCCTTTTATATGTCATTCTTTATGAATGTAAAAATGATTTGATTAATTTGTATGGTTAATTATCATTACTTTAAAGTTAAAGCCCTAAAAAAATGATGATACTCAAACGCTTCACTCTTGCAGACAAGCAGTTATTGTTGAGCCTCCAGTAAGACAAAAGTTTATTTTTGAAATTTCACTAAATAATTAACCAATTTCTTTAAGTCAGGCTGCTATTTCTAGAGAGGCAAAGAATGCCCGCCCATTGTTATGAATCCTACCAATGATTTATCGTTAAGAAACTGCATCACATTTATCGGATATTATCACGGATGGAGACCTGCTTTCTCTTTTATAATAAACTCATTATATCATCAAATATCATGGCAAATTTTAAACCCTTAAGATTCAAAATTTCGTCACTAAAACCTGATGATATATTTATAGTCTACTACGTTCTACTTTTCGCCCAAATATTACACGTGAAGTTTTGTAGTACATGTTTATTAAATCTGAACGGCTTGATAGATTTTAGAAGTACAATTGCTAAATTCAAAACAACTGATTGTTAACCTGATAAGACATCGTTCAAAAATCGATCTTACACCAAAGTTGATGAATAAAGTAATTAAAAAATTATTAGCTCTATAGATCTTTATATTTAATTTTAAACATGAATTTTAATATTCTTCCAGCATCAAAATAAAAAGAAAATGGAGAAGATATTTGTTTTCTTCACTTCGTTTGCCTTGGCCGTTGTGTAATGTGAACGGTTAGCATTATTAGAACAAAAAATGGTAGCCATGGAGATGTCTTTATATCAGGTTTATCTAATTAACATTTTACTTGACCATGAAGCTCTGTGATTTTAAAGTTGGTTTGTGTGTTAAAACAAATCTTTGACTGCCATTGATCAAATTAAACACGTTCCACTATTTATCATGTTTAAAAATTGTAACTGACCAAGCTGGTTACAGAAGTGTTCAAGGTTTGCCTGGAAGACAGTTAGAATTCGTCGTCTTCCAATGATGAATGAAAAAATCCGTATAGTTGTATTTTGATATGCATGTTATACCCGTATATTTAAAAGTACAATATTTCAATGGTTAAACTTTTCTGCTATGTTTTAAATGTTCAAATATTTTACCTGCATAAATGTTGTTCATTGTTCAACCATGTAAATTTAAGAATGATGCTGTTGTACATTTGACTCTCATAATATACGTTACTTTTAAAAAGGTTTGCATGTTATGTAAAATTATGCATAAACTATTGATTTATTATATTGCACATGATAAGCGAGACGTTGGTAAAAAACGTTTTACTTTTTATATATAGTATGTTGTTATCTATTTCCAGGACATAGCCTTGTTAAGAAACAGTCTGCAGTCAATAAATGAGAAACTGGATAATGTGCAAATAATCAATGATAAGCTCGATCAAATTCTTGCATTAAATATGCCAGTATTACAACATGAATTAGACAAATCAACGTCAGCATCAGACAATAACGTACGACCTGGACAAATTCCTTTAAACACTCATGATATACAAACAGAAATAAGACGATTTAGAAGAGCATTTACAGCTCTGAGACACGACTTCAAATCTAACATACGGACTTTGACGACCGAGATTAGTTTAAATGTTGCGACTTTTATTAATGAAACTACCAATAAGACATTGTCCTTAGTTGAGACAGCTACGGATGAAAGATTAAAAATGAAATAATCGGTTTTAAAACAAATCAAGAACATAACAGAATCGATTTCTCAGAAGCTATGACACATGCTAAAGATAATATTAACAAAACATTGCAGGAAGTAAATGATAACATACGGAAAATGACGACAGACATTGCTGTAAGCGTAGCGACTTTAATCAATGAAACTAACAATAAGACATTGTCATTAGTTGAGACAGCCACAAATGAAAGATATGCCTTAGTTGAAGACGTTAAAAATGAGATAATCGGTTTTAAAACGAATCAAGAGCATAACAGAATCGAATTCTCACAATCAATTGCATTAAGTCAAGGCAATATAAACAGAACATTTCACGACATAAAAGAAAGCATTCGAGTTTTGGCGACGATCTCAAACTTAAATACAAAACTTTTCATCAACAATTTCACCCGCTCATTGTTAGAACCATTAACAGATGTTGTTCGTCTTGGAGATTATACTTTTGATATATCAGCAAAATCTGTAAAAGGTAGAGTTGAAGTTTACTGTAATAATACATGGGGAACTGTTTGTGATGATTTCTTTCATAGATCAAATACTGGAGCAGAAGTTGTTTGTAGACAACTAGGACTTACTGGTGGTACTCCGATATCAGAGTTTGGTTCTGGTATTGATCCAATTTGGTTAGATGAAGTTATATGTGTAGGTATAGAGACAAGTATATTTCAATGTCCAAGACTTCAAAACATTGGTATTGGAGAACATAACTGTAATCACGATGAAGATGTAGGTGTAGAGTGTTCCATACCTAATGACTTCATATGAAAAATATAACTGACGACGTATTTCACGTATTCTGCGTCATCTTTATTAAAACAAACTAGACAAATATAGTGTAATTCAATGGATTATTTTACGTTTTTTATAAAATGTTTTGTACCTTACTAATATATTTTAGACCTTTTTATGTTAGAGTTATGTTACATAACGTACATGCATTAAAATTATGCAAGTGAAACACAGAATATATATGTCTAGAAACGAAACATTTATGCTCAATCCGAGTAAAGGATTTGTCTAATCAAATGGTGTTTTATGAAACCTTGGATTTTATCCAACAGATAACAGATCAACTAACACTTGTACATTACACACACTGAATATTTTGTTTACCTGTTTGACATCAAAAACTTTATTTCTAGCTTGTCCAGAGCAATCTTAGAAATTTAACTGTTACCAAATGCTTTTAGCCTCAAAATAATAAACAAATCTTTAACGACATTATAATATATTCTATCTCTATCATGTCTGAAATATCATTGTCTTATAATACAAAGTTTACAGATCATTTTTACAGTCTTTGTTCTTAAAATCATATCTCATGTACGCTACCACATTACAATCTGAGGGTTGTGCCATGACTTTTGTGTCTGAGTGAATTTGAACTTATAAATCTTTAAAGGTACCTACTTCTTGATGGCCCCTTCTCTATTCTTAAAAAATCCTACTGTTCCATGATAGTCTTGGCTAGTGGTATGTAAAGAAATATATTTTATAAAACTGTCTGGGTTAAGGTGTTAAGGTCAAGATGTCATCACTATTCATAAACGAAAGTTTCACAACAATATTTACAACCCTAGTGACACAACGTATGTTATGTTTTACATTTAGAAAGACATCTAGGTAATAATTTAACATATAATAAGTTCATGAACAATGTAAAACTATAGCCAATGTATTATTACTTTTTTTCTAGTATTAACTTTTTCCCTATTTTTATGTGAGTCATGAAGAAAACTGTGTATCAGTCTTTTGTTTTGATACCACATTTTGATAGTATATAATTTGTAATTGACAGCTGAAATAAGCAAGTAGCTTGCTTATCTAAGTTATGTTTACATACTGGCTCGTTCATTATATAGTTATAAGTGTCATTTGAAATATTGCAATAAATGAAAAAAATCACTGTTGGACTTGGTTTTTGTCAATTTTATAATTCAATGTACAATCAGAACAATTTGTGTCAACAGCATAACTGGTTAGATTCTAGTAGTTGTGGACACAAAAAACAAACATAAAAGATGCCAAGAGCAAAAAATAAAACAAACAATCTACAAAATTGTATCGATGAAATAGTTTCCAGGCAATCGGTCCCAAACTAACAAAAACATTAAATATAAATACATCTATGATTAAACACTGTGTATTCGGTTGTTTGGGACCATGCTTATCGCCTATTGGCCATTTTTTGATGTACAAACATTATCTCATGACTAGTGATCATTGCTGCCAGATCTACAAGTATCTGTATGAGACTAGTGATCATTGTAGCCAATCTACAAGTATCTATATGAGACTAGTGATCATTGCTGCCAGATCTTCAAGTACCTGTATGAGACTAGTGATCATTGAAGCCACATCTACAAGTATCTATATGAGACTAGTGATCATTGCTGCCAGATCTACAAGTACCTGTATGAGACTAGTGATCATTGCTGCCAGATCTACAAGTACCTGTATGTGACTAGTGATCATTGAAGCCACATCTACAAGTATCTATATGAGACTAGTGATCATTGCTGCCAGATCTACAAGTACCTGTATGAGACTAATGATCATTGCTGCCAGATCTACAAGTACCTGTATGAGACTAGTGATCATTGAAGCCACATCTACAAGTATCTATATGAGACTAGTGATCATTGTAGCCACACCTATAAATATCTGTATGAGACTAGTGATTATTGTAGCCACACCTACAAGTATCTATATGAGACTAGTGATCATTGCTGCCAGATCTACAAGTACCTGTATGTGACTAGTGATCATTGTAGCCACACCTACAAGTATCTGTATGTGACTAGTGATCATTGTAGCCACACCTACAAGTACCTGTATGTGACAAGTGATCATTGTAGCCACACCTACAAGTACCTGTATGTGACTAGTGATCATTGTAACCACACCAACAAGTACCTGTATGAGACTTGTGATTTTTGAAGCTACATCTACAAGTACCTGTATGGGACTTGTGATTTTTGAAGCTCGTCTAAAAGTTCCTGTATGAGACTTGTAATTTTTGAAGCTACATCTACAAGTACCTGTATGTGACAAGTGATTATTGTAGCCAACTCTACAAGTTAATGTATGTGACAAGTGATCATTTAAGCCACATCTACAAGTACCTGTACGAGACTAGTGATCATTGAAGCCACACCAACAAGTACCTGTATGAGACTAGTGATCATTGTAGGCACACCAACAAGTACCTGTATGAGACTAGTGATTATTGTAACCATACCTACAAGTACCTGTATGAGACTATTGATCATTGTAGCCACACCAACAAGTACCTGTATGAGACTAGTGATCATTGTAGCCACACCAACAAGTACCTGTATGAGACTAGTGATCATTGTAGCCACTCCAACAAGTACCTGTATGTGACAAGTGATCATTGTAGCCAACTCTACAAGTAAATGTATGTGACAAGTGATCATTTAAGCCACATCTACAAGTACCTGTATGAGACTATTGATCATTGTAGCCATACCAACAAGTACCTGTATGAGACTAGTGATCATTGTAGGCACACCAACAAGTACCTGTATGAGACAAGTGATCATTGTAGCCATACCAACAAGTACCTGTATGAGACTATTGATCATTGTAGCCACACCAACAAGTACCTGTATGAGACTAGTGATCATTGTAGCCACACCAACAAGTACCTGTATGAGACAAGTGATCATTGTAGCCACACCTACAAGTACCTGTATGAGACTTATAATTGTGGAAGAACTAAAACAACAACGGAGATAGAACTAGTGAATACATTTATTCAGTTACAATGATACTATAACATGCTCACCAAGTTTTGTTATCAAAATATGTGCAAATAAGAAAGAACAAAACAATCCATTATAAAATATATTGCAAACAGAATGTCTGATACATTAACATGTACAGTCAAGCTGCGAAATAAAAGATAAAATTTCTTGTTTATTAGATAAAAAAGAAGAAATAAAATCTGAAATATTGCAACAAGGGAGTTAACTCGTCTTGAGTTAATATTAACCTGAGGCAGAGATTTATAATTTTTTACATTGTACATATAATAGTACTTGCATACTGGTAGAATAAGGGTTTACTAATATGTCATTCATTGAATCTAATTTTTATATATTGGGACACTATAAAAAAATTTCAGTTCTAGTAAGAGCTTGGATGAATCTAGAGATTTATCCTTTCCAGCAACACTGAGCAGGTTGACTAATTATCATGGTATTACCTATAAAAAGTATTGCAACAGTGATGTTAAACCTAACAAAATCATGTTAAATTAGTTAGAGTCAACAGTTCACCTTACCATATTTTCTATGAAGCACCAAGTTCTGTCTAAATGTATGAAATCATCTACAATCTCTCAGAAAGGTCAATGTTATGAAGTCGAACTCAATCCTTAAGTAATTTCAGTGTTTAGAAAACATCAAACTTAAACCATTCAAGCAAGGAGTTAAGTTACATCTTAATACAGATACATGTAGATCTAACAAGTCATGTTTTACTTTAATATGAAACATAGACTGTGTGAATTAACAAATAACTAAAGATTTGTTACACATAAATTAATAAAAACATTTTAACAAATATATTTTTATATAATTGATGGTAATTATCAAAAACTTTCTTACTAAAAAAAAAATCAATTTATAACAATATCACATTTTTAAAAAAATGCCAAAGTCCTCATCATTACATATTCTGACAATATGGCAATTATATTTTAATGAGTAATAAGTCATATATTTGAGCAGCACTATAATAAAAACATACTTTATTCTTGTATGACACCTTAATATCACATGGCTATATAAAATAGAAAAACTTTTCTATGTATCAAAACGTCATCAATATATCAGACATAAATACATGTAACATAGTATCTTGTGAGTATTAGAAAGTTAATTATATTTACCTTATATTTACCTTATATACCTATATACCTATATATTATTATTATTATAGTATTATTATTATAAATATCTCAAACGCCTCAAGGACGGACAGATTTCAAGAATCTCTTTGTAGCACTCTCCAAGTGACATTTTTATCACTTAGTCTAATAAATAACAACATTTTCTACCTCAAGGTCCAATAAATGGTAACACATCATCTATCATCAGAATTTATCAATTTTTGCATTTTCTTTAGTTTCAACAAGATCAAAAACACTACAAGAGAATAACTCGTTTTTACTGAATTTAAGATAAAATCCAACTATTTAAATCTCAAAATGCCAGAAATTTGGTGAGAAATGAAACTTGGGGAAAAGCAGTAATATCAAGAAAATGCTGGCAATACTGTAAAGCATCACTGATTATTACACGACAGATTTATCAAATATAGTCAGCGTTTAGATAAAAACAATTGTAATATATATTTAATAATTGCATTTTATAAATACTAATACAGTTGCAGTGAAGATGTGCTTATATAGCCTCAATGTCATTAATACATTCGATTTTGATCAAGTATGCCAAAAGTTTGACTCACTTCCAAAGGTGCCAAGAAATCTATATCGAGAGAACTTCCAGTCAGTTAACAATGACTGACTTCTTGCAGAGTAAAATTCAATATGTAATTAGAAAAGGTAAATATCTGACTAAATGATGTGAATTTTCTTCGATCAAATAAGCATAAACACAAGTGAAATAACATCAACTTGCAAAATGGCCTTTTCGTCCGAAAAATTTAGTGTGTTATTGTTCAAAAATCATTATGAAAAATCAACACATGAAATAAAGTTATAAAACAGGACAAACGTTCCTTAAGTCAATCTTAATATTATCACACTTATTCCCAGCATTGGACCTAAACAGTGTGCGGATATCTTTCTTATGGCACACTTGCCTTGTTCAAATTATATCTAAGTAATGATACATTGGATTCAGAACTTAAGTTGATGGATTTTTCCAGATGAAAACTTGTTTAAACCAGGTGGTTTACATATAGACTATTGTTATCATGAACTATCATTATTACTGTAATCACACATTATAGTTAAATTCTATTGTTCTCTGTACACATATATCTTTTAATTTCAACCATAAACAATTTGGAGGTGGGATTCAGTGGAAGAGACCAATAATTTGAGTTTCTGAATATGAACTATTTGATATGTATTTATACATTAACTACATTCTTATCTAGTCTATGTTTAATATAATATAACCCACCACACTCTATATTTTATATATATAAGAAATAACATACAAATATCTTAACATTTTGACAGTCAATAAAAGACAAATATTTTTATATAGGTCAAATATAGTAAAAATGCATGAACCTACGTTAGAGTTCAGGTTATGAGAATTTCTATTAGCAAAGTGAATTTCAAGGAATCAGAGTTAAATATATTTGCTGATAATTTTGATAATTAATAAGACTAAACAAAATAACATCAGTACAACATGCCAAATTTAATGTGTTAGAGTAAAAATACAATTTTGAGTATTTTCAAAAATGACTAATTTTCTAAGATTTGAAAGGTTAATATTGCTATGATTATGAGTATTTATAAACAGTACAAAATAAACAACAACAATGGACATATTTGAACAATAACCCTTAGATTACAAAACAGGTTTTTTAGTTTTTTCATATCACATTTATCTATCACCAGTACTAACTTACCCTACTACGAGGTACCACGATGTATAGGGTATGACCTGCCGCGACCGAGTTTCGAATCCGCAATCTCCGGATTCGAAGTCAGACATGCTAACCACTACGCCACGGCCGCGGCTTTTTGGTACAAATATGATAATAGTGATTTTGCTCATGTGCCGAACGTATAAACTAAATTAAGGTCTGAATTTTAGGAGTTTTAAATAATGTAGATAAATGATCCGATACATGTGAGTCAATCACAGTAAAAGTAATATAAGTGATGATGAAATAAATGTTCAATACCAAATCTAGTTCAAAGTGATATAACTATTGAACAATTGGTAATAACCATGTTTTATGTTGAACAAAAGAGACAGTTTAGTGAGTTAAATGAATTCCATATAATACATGATTCTATATTCAAATTATATAGTACAATACATAGACTTCAACAAATGTTGTTACAAAAAGAGAATAGTTTGCTGTTACATAAACAATTGTACATTTTGTATTCTATGATTTTTTTCAGCTTCCGATAGATAATAAAATAATATATTCAATACTTATATGATTTTGTCTACGGGAAGCAACTCTGGTAATACTTTAAACAACTCGAATACGAGTTACGTCCCTTTATATAGCTTCTAAGCGAAGCAATAATCTGAACTCATCTCATCAAGCGATTTATCCGATGAGCATAATATACTACTGTCTTTGCGGTGGAAATTCACGAAGACCAAAATAACCCCCCTCTTATAATACACGGGCGGGGCATACTTTCTTGATAATAAATAATAAAATAATATATTCAAGTACTCAAAGGATTTTCTCTACGGGAAGCATCTCTGGTAATACTTTAAACAACTCGAATACAAGCTACGTCCCTTTATATAGCTTCTTAGCGAAGCAATAATCTAAACTCATCTTATCAAGCGCTTTATCCGATGAGCATAATATACTACTGTCTTTGCGTTTGAAATTCACGAAGACCAAATGAACACCCTACAGAATACACGGGCGGGGCATACTTTCTTGAAGCTTGGTCAAGAAATTATTTCTACGGTCATTTTCTATCCTACCAATGATTCTTAAGCATGTAACGCAGTTGTCAATCACTGACGAAATTATACGCCTAGTACTTGGTAAACAACTTTATCCAGAGATTTAACAATTCAAGGAACGGTGAGTATGTTGACTGACCGCCGTTAGGGCTTTACCTATACAATGTGTTGCAACGGCGTAAATCCCAACAAAACAAACATACAAACAAACATAATTCTACAATAAAATACTGATTGTGTTCAATAGGAAATATGTGTACTAAGTATTGTCAGAAAGAAAGTAAGTTACATTTGTTAATTTAACTTTTGGCTTGCAAGCGTTTTAGTGCGCAGAATAAATCTCCCGTACTAGGGTCTCGTGATTTTATATCATCATAACTAAACTCGTACATGTATATTCCGAATTCTTACATAAAACCTTAATTTCTTGACAGTGAAAAAAGTATTATTTTTTCAAAATACAAAAAAAAGAAAATTATCTTTTTATGATCAAAATGGTTTATCATACATTTTGCACGTTAATCTTTGGTCGTCCAAAGAATGAATGACAAAGTTATTCGTGTATACAATAATTACTAGGCAGGTTCCCGTCATGCCATCTATAATCGCTTTCAGTACGATATAAACTTTCTAACTAGATGCAATCTAACAAACAAAATTATGTTTGTATTGTCTGAGCTATTCTAATTGAATCATACTTGATTTCTGCGTAGTTCTGCATTCACATCTTATAGGTATTTTCTCACACTATCACAGATAAATCTTCCCCTTATAAAAAATAGCTTGTAAACAAAAACATGTTCATTAGATAGAAGAGGTTCCTAAATCGTTAAATAAAAATATGCACAGTTTCAGTAACTTAACAATTAATGCGTATCGGTATCTAAAGTGGTAGAGTTAAAAACAAAGAAAAATTGTATAAATAAATGGGTGTCACGATACCTTAATATAACTATTATATAACTAGGTTAGTTGAACACATGTGTAACGTGACACTGGGAGTAACAACATTTCCTAAAACAGATAACTCGTTTCTTGGAACCGTCCGATGACGTATACTACATAATGAACTTCAGATGAAGAATGTTTAACTTTGAGGGCCGTTCAAAATATACCGTAAAAAGATTAAAAACAAAATAACCGTAATTAATGCAGACGATGCCGATTTTGTCATTCAATTAATACTATTGGCCGCTACTTCGGAGTTTAGCTGCGGTAATAATGCAGTAAAATACAATTGTTTCCTAATCAAGAGGTTCCGAGATTGATCCAAGTTGCGTCAGGTTATTTCCTTTAATGACGTTCTTTAAAAAAATGATTTTCCATTGTAAAGGTAAAAGATGTTGGCTCTTGTTGATATAAAACGATATATAGTGTTTATAATTGACGTAAAATCCGGTTAAAATCTTGGGGGAAATTATGTAACTGATTTTTAAATCTCTGTATACGGTATGTACATCAATGAGTATTTTGTTTATTTCTATCTATGTATTTCAACAAAACAGGACAACTAAAAGATCATAAGTGCATAACAGTAGCCTGTTCAATTACCCATAACGTTCCAAAACGTTCCTTCACGATATATTCGGAACTCCTCGGCCATTCGCGAATAATCTCGGACATATCTAGACGCTATTTTAGAAACTTCCGGTGTTGAAGTAAAACTATGCGATCGTTTGGGCACTGAGTGATGTTTTGTTTTTAGTCCGTTAATTTTAAAACATCACTTATTGCCTTAACGATCGTATATTTGTTTATTAGATTAGATTATTCGCAGCGAGTGGTCGAGGAGTTCCGAATGTATCGTTACGAAATGTTTTGAAATGTTTAGGGAAAAAATGAAAACAATACATTCTATCTATAACGTGAAACTCAAATGATTTAATTTCTCCAGAACTCAACTTTTTATTACTTTTTTAGAGTCCCTCATTTTTTTTGTAAATATACCTAGAGTTACTTTCATGGTGTATTTAATGTGACGATTAGAGGCCGCAGGATCACAATTGCTAAACATTGAAGTGAAAAGTTTGGAATAACTGAGTCATTAAGTTTGTTTTTTTACTTATCAATTTTCAAATACTGAGTATATTTTTTCTATATATTTAATATAGAATATAGAATAAGTTGATATTGTATTTTATTATATTTTTGTAATTTTGTTCTGAACTTCTAATACATATTTCTATAATAGAACTTTTATCAGAGTAACGGTTAAACGTAATTGAAATTAATTTTATAGGACAGATTACGACGGTCAGTCCACCTACTCGCAATTCCTAGAAATGCTAAATCTCTGAATTAAGCTGGTAATAAATGAATACTCCCGTCAGTGACTGAACTGTCCAATATAATTTAGTTTATCAAAATGATTTTGAATAACCCATCGAATGTATTTTTGTTACTAATAATGCAAATGTTTTATAATGTTTTAAAACCAGCTAATAATTCTTATAAAACATCATTCACTATCTACTTTTATATGTCATTCTTTATAAATGTAAAAAATGATTTGATTAATTTGTATGGTTAAGTATCATTAGTTCAAAGTAAAAGTCCAAACCCTCAAAATTAATAATGATACTCAAACGCTTCACTCTTGCAGACAGGCAGTTATTGTTGAGCATCCAGTAAGTTTATTGTCGAAATTACACATAAAAAGTAACAAATTTTCTAAGGCAGGCTGCTATTTTCTGACTGGCAATGTTTGCTGGCTCATTGTATTATACTCTTCCCATGATTTAACGTTAAGAAACTGCATCACATTTATTGGATATTTTCACGAATGGAGAACTAATTTCTCTTTTTTTCTTTATGATAACCTCCAATTATCATCAAATTTCAAAAAGGCAAATTTTAACCCACAAGATTAATAATTTCGTCGCTAAAACCTGATGATACATTTATAGTCTACTACGTTTTACTCTTCGCCCAAGTATTACACGTGAAGTTTTGTAGTACATGTTTATTAAATCGGACAGGTTTGATAGATTTTAGATGCACAAATGCAAAATGCAAAACAAATGATTTTAACCTGATAAGTCATCGTCCAAAAAATCGATCTTACATCAAAGTTGATGAATAAGCTCTATAGAACTTTATATTTAAATTTGATTTTAATCATGCACTTTAATGTTCTTCCAGCGTCAAAATAAAGAGGAAATGGAAAAGATATTTGTTTTCTTCATTGCGTTTGTCTTGGTCGATGTGCAATGTGAACGGTTAGCATTATTAGAGCAAAAAGTGATAGGCATGGAGATGTCTTTATATCAGGTAAAACAGTAAATCTAATTAACATTATACTTGGCCATAAAATTCTGTGATTTTAAAGTTATTTTGTGTGTTTAAACTTATCGTTGAATGTCATTCAACAAATTAAACGCGCCAATCTAATCAATTTGTTTAAAAATTGGTACATACTGTTCAATCTCGTTACAGACGTTTTCGACATTTATCTGAATGTCCAGTTAAACATTACCGTCTTTCAAAAATAAATGGAAAACTCTATATTTATGTAGCTTCATGTGCACGTAATATTAAAAGTACGACATTTTCAAAAGTTAAACGATTCTGTTTTTATTTTAAAGAAATTAAACAATTTATCAGTGAAAATGTTTTATTTTTTTACGATATGTGTTTGAGAATAATGCCGTTTTAATCTTATCGCTTATATTTCTTTTTAGAAAGGTTTACATGTTTAAAATAGGACAGAACGATTGTTTATAAATTTTACATGAAAAGTGAGGCGTTTATAAACTATAAACATATATTATCTCATCTTATCTTATATTTAAATGTACACAAGTAAATTAGAACGTGATTTTGTCATGAAATCCATTAACAATCTTTGTATGAACTTAAATAAAGCTTTACTTTTTATATATGTCAAGTTTTTTTTCTATTTCCAGGACATAGCCTTGTTAAGAAACAGTCTGCAGTCAATAAATGAGAAACTAAATAATGTACAAATTATTAATGATAAGCTCGATCAAATTCTTGCACTAAATATGCCGGTATTACAACAAGAATTAGACAAACAAACGTCAACATCAGACAATAACGTACGACCTGAACCATTTTCTTTAAAAACTCATAACATACAAACAGAAATTAGACGATTTAGAAGAGCATTTTCGGCCCTTAAACATGACTTCAAATCTAACATACGGACAATGACGACCGAGATTAGTTTGAATGTTGCGACTTTTATCAATGAAACTACCAATAAGACATTTTCGTTAGTTGAGACAGCTACAAATGAAAGGTTTGCCCTGTCTGACGAAATTAAAAATAAAATAACTAGTTTTATCACAAATCAAGAAATAAAACAAAACAAAACATTTCAGAAAGTTACTGACAACGTACGGACAATGACGACCGACATAAGTTTTAATGTACTGACAAATGTTGCGACTTTCATCAATGAAACTACCAATAAGACATTGTCGTTAGTTGAGAGAGCCACAAATGAAAGGCATGCTCTGTCTGACGAAATTAAAAATGAAATAACTAGTTTTATCACAAATCAAGAAATAAAACAAAACAAAACATTTCAGAAAGTTACTGAAAACGTACGGACAATGACGACCGACATTAGTTTTAATGTACTGACAAATGTTGCGACTTTTATCAATGAAACTACCAATAAGACATTGTCGTTGGTTGAGACAGCCACAAATGAAAGGCATGCTCTGTCTGAGAAAATTAAAAATGAAATAATTAGTTTTATCACAAATCAAGAAATAAAACAAAACAAAACATTTCAGAAAGTTACTGAAAACGTACGGACAATGACGACCGACATAAGTTTTAATGTACTGACAAATGTTGCGACTTTTATCAATGAAACTACCAATATGACATTGTCGTTGGTTGAGACAGCCACAAATGAAAGGCATGCTCTCTCTGAAGACATTAAAAATGAAATAATCAGTTTTAAAACAAAACAAGAACATAACAGAATCGAGTTCTCAGAAACTATGACACATGCTAAAGATAATATTAACAAAACATTGAAGGGTGTTAATGAAAACATACGGACATTGACGACAGAGATTGGTCTAAATGTTGCGACTTTTATCAATGAAACTAATAATAGGACATTGTCACTGATCGAAACAGCCACAAATGAAAGATATGCCTTAGTTGAAGACGTTAAAAATGAAATAATTGGTTTTAAAACGAATCAAGAACCTAACAGAATCGAGTTCTCAGAATCAATTGCATTAAGTCAAGGCAATATAAACACAACATTACACGACATAAAAGAAAACATTCGAGTTTTGATGACGATCTCAAACTTAAAGACAAAACTTTTCATCAACGGTTTCACCCGCTCTTTGTTAGCATCATTACCAGACGATGTTCGTCTGGGAGGTTTTACTATTAATATAACAGCAAATACTGTAAAAGGTAGAGTAGAAGTTTACTATAATAATACATGGGGAACTGTTTGTGATGATCACTTTGATGGAGCAGAAGTTGTTTGTAGACAACTTGGACTTACTGGTGGTACTCCAATAATGAGGTTTGGTTCTGGTGCTGATCCAATTTGGTTAGATGATGTTACATGTACAGGTACAGAGTCAAGTATATTTCAATGTCCACAAAATGATATTGGAATACATAACTGTGGTCATCATGAGGATGTAGGTGTAGAGTGTACCATACCTCGTGGCTTCATATAAAAATATAACTGACGATGTATTTCACGTACTCTGTGTCATCTTGATTAAAACAAATTAGACAATTATTGTGGAATTCAATGGATTAAATAACTTTTATAAGAGATGTTTTGTACCTTACTAATATATTTTAGACTTTTTTTTGTTTGAGTTTTTTTACATAACGCACCTGTGTTATAACTTATGCAAGTGGAACACAGAATATATGTGTCTATAAACGAAACATTTATGCTCAACCTGAGTAAAGGATTTGTCTAATCAAATGGCATTTTATGAAACCTTATCATTTCTGTAATATAATTTTTTTATTACAATAATGAAACAACGAATGATATGTTTTGCATATTATAATTATTAACATATAATAACTTCATGTACATTGTAAAACTATAGCTTATGTATCCTTACTTTATATTCTTCTATTATAAAATCCTTCCTTTGCCTTTTTTCATGTGAGAATTAAAGAAAACTGTGTATCAGTCTTTTGTTTTGACATCATAATTTGATTATTTGTGTATAATTTGTAACTCACAGCTGAAATAAGCAAGTAGTATTTGACAAACTAACTACCACAAAAGTTGCTTATCCAAGTTATGTTTAAATTTTTGCTTGTTCATTATATAGTTATAAATGTCATTTGAAATATTACAATAAATGAAAACAATCATCGGTGGCCTTGATTTTTGTCATTTCTATTTTTCATTTCAAAAGCAGAACAATTTGTGTCAAGTTGGTTAGACTCCAGTAGTTGTGGACACAAAAATTATATTAAATACCAAGTTCATTCGTTTGAAAATACTACGAATGATCTACAAACCTGTTGAAATATCAATAAAATAGTTGATAGGCAATTGGTCGCAAATTATCGAATACAATAAATATCCATAAATCTATGACTAAACACATTGTATTTAGTGGTTTGGGACCATGCTGACCCCCTATTGGTTATATATTTGTTTTACAAACATTTTTTTCATTTATGATAATGTTTGTACAGACCAATGGTCCATAAATCTCAAATATCAGTAATAATAGTAGCCCCATCTTAAAATACCTGTATGAGACTAGTGATCATTGTAGTCACACATACAATGACCTGTATGAGACTAGTGATCATTGAAGCCTAATGTAAGTGATACCAAGGTATGGGATTGTGTATGTACGTGATACCAAGGTACAAGATTGTGTATGTAAGAGATACCAAGGTACATGTTTGTGTATGTAAGTGATACCAAGGTACAGGTTCGTGTATGTAAGTGATACCAAGGTATGGGATTGTGTATGTGAGTGATACCAAGGTACAAGAATGTGTATGTAATAGAGAGATACCAAGGTACAGGTTTTTGTATGTAATTGATACCAAGGTACAGGTTTGTGTATGTAAGTGATACCAAGGTAAAAGATTGTGTATGTTAGTGATACCAAGGTACAAGATTGTGTATGTAAGTGATACCAAGGTACATAATTGTGTATGTAAGTGATACCAAGGTACAGGATTGTGTATGTAAGTGATACCAATGTAAAAGATTGTGTATGTAAGTGATACCAAGCCTACAGGTTTGTGTATGTAAGTGATACCAAGGTACAGGTTTGTGTATGTAAGTGATACCAAGGTACAGGATTGTGAATGTAAGTGATACCAATGTAAAGGACAGTGTATGTAAGTGATACCAAGGTACAGAATTGTGTATGTAAGTGATACCAAGGTACATGATTGTGTATGTAAGTGATACCAAGGTACAAGTTTGTGTATGTAGGCCAAATACAGAATTCTAAGTGATGATTTATTGATTCAGAGTCAGACCCAGTAACAGACCAGACAAACTGTCAAAGAAGTCATCATTGAATCAACATGTAGCCCCTAAGTTATCTCTGAGAGAGGTGCACAAATCTACTTAATAATTGAGGGGATGTGGTTTTAATTCCTATATACATACTTTCATGGAGATTGGTTATTAAATAATTTCAAAAGCCCTCATGAACCACTTATTCTAAATCATGTACGGCAGTCAGTTGTCAGTCACAGACTGAAGTATGCTCCTAGTAGTTTGTTAAAAACTGAATCCAGAGATTTAACCTTTCCAGGAACGGTGAGTAGGTTGACTGACCACCTTAATACAACCTTAACAATGTGTTGCTACAGCATTAAACCTAAACAAGAATCAACATGCTTTTCTGGTTAACTTATAATCTGATGAAGTAAATGAACCCAAGCTAAAACATATAACAACCTAGTAAAGAACAGTAATCTTAAACACTTCAACAAAAACAACACAAATGATGTAACCTTAAATGATGTTATCCTAAATCATATATCCATAAAAAAAATCTATTCCACATTTTTCAGAACAGTATTATATACCACATTTGTATAGCACTCTTTTCATATCTAACGTATCAATGATTCATTGCAAACTAATTTCAACAGTTCAGCATTCTTAATTTACATTAAGTTAGACTCGTTTGGCACTGACCCAACAAAACAATCTAATGATAGAAGTCAAAAACAAATTAATTTTAAAAAAACTAACCAACGGTAAATAGATATAAAACTTCATTTTTAAATGGCAAGTTAACATAAGAATTATAAAAAAAACTACACTAGTCAGGAATAAAGATGCATAAGTACCTACAATTATAGGCATTTAAGAATTAATTACATTTATTCTTTAAATATTGTACAAAGTGCATCTTATCTTATTAAAATTTTAAAAAATTTATAGCTATTTTTGTAAACTAGGCCAGGTGTTACATTTTCCTGAAGGAGGCTAAATTAAGAATGTCAGAAAAAGTAAATCTAAAACATAAAATACCAAAATAGCAAGTTGTTCATTTAACAAAAAATAGGAGGGGGTGATTGGGCATTTATTAGGGAAGGGACATTTTATAGATTTTATACAGTATGTACTTTGTTAAAAATCAACAGAAATGGGACAATTGTTTATAATTTGAGGTACATTTTGTTTGTTTATTTGGGTTTTAATTTTAGGTACAATTGCAAGCTATTAAATGGATCTAAAATGTAGGTTTATTAAAAACATAATTATATATAGTTAAAGTTTGATTGTGTAAAATATAGCAAAATTACAAAATACTGTGCTATATAAGAATAATTGAGTAACTTTCACTAAATTTGCTAAAATGGAATGTGGAAATATTATATGAAAAAAGGAATGTGGAAATATTATATGAAAGAAAATTTAAAGAATATTATATCAAATTACTATGAGTATATGTAAAAACTGGCTGTTTATGTAACGTGTCTGTGACTTGATACAATGATTACACTTCAAATTAGCTCATACAATATTTAGTTAAAAAATTCGATATATATAATTTTCATAAAATTAAAATTAAAGATCCTTACAGATAGAATGGACATACTAGTATGTGATGCCCCACAACTTCACATAAAATCAATTGTTGAATTCAAAATTCATAAGTCTTATACACAGATAATAAAACTTAAACAGAGAATGTCCATGCATAGCATATGGCCAAAATTTTCTATTTCTTTAATTATAAATGCTTCTTCTTCTCCTGTACAAACAAGGGTATTTTTAGAGACTTATGATGAGAGCTGTAGTTAATGACTTTCGTCTCCCCCAGTGACCTTGACCTTTGATCTTCAGATCTGAGCAACAAATCATCTTAAAGTAAGGATTATTTGACAAAAAGTAGTTAGAAAAACTCTTTATAGGTTATATATTTATCCTCCCCACATCAAATTTAAGTCTTGAAATTTAAATTGGATTTTAATTAAAAATGTAATATCATGTAATATCAAATTCCATTCTAACAATACAAGAATTTCCTATTTTTGAAATAAAATTTAGAATATTTGGAATAAGTGTTTTAAGATAACTCATTACCTATCAATAAAGTTTCAACACATCGATGATTTGCAAAATTTAAATACTATTTCCATAGTTAAAAGTACGGTGGCATAGCGGTGACATGGAGAAATATTTAAAATTTACGTGCGCACGCAATAACGTTAACGTGGCCACGCAATAGCTGTACGTGCGCACACCCAACAAAATGGCCGCCAATTTCGACAACTCTCATTGGTCAATTATAACGTGCGCACGTAAAGCTATTGCGTGGCCACGTAAACGTTATTGCGTGCGCACGTCAATTTTAAATATTTCTCCATGTCACATCTATGCCACCGTAGAAAAGAATAACAAAATTCTATATGATATTGTATGAGCTAACACAATTTTCTAATACTCTTAGATCTTGTAACAAATAAATGGTCATAATAAAAAACTGGATGTATAATAAAAGTGGGGCCTATATCATAATTATGATATTTTGTTATCAGTGTTATAATGACTATGAAACAACAACAACACGTACTGTTCTTGGGATATATTATATTGTGATCAACGCGTTTCGGTATAGACCTTCATCAGGATAACAATAATAATAATGACGTAATAATTATACAGCCAATCTCAAAGAATTGATTGAAAAAATCGTGTCTCCGGGTTATATACGACTTCTTACACAACGTGAAACAATACAAGTTGATATAATCACTTTATATTGTTAACTTGGATGAGTGTTGCCAAATTGGTGCAAAAGAAACATTGAAAACTTACACATTTTGCAAAATTTTGCTAAGCAAAAACACCAATAAGTAGAAAAATGCCGTGTCTCCAGTTCAATGTTGGATATTTGCTTTAAAAAATGGATTTATTTACCCGTAGTGAGGTCGATAACTGCAACAATCTTTCACTTAGTGATACAAGCACCAAATTTGGCACAGATGACCAGCATGGTCTACCATTCACAAAAAGCACGATTTCCACTTCGAAATTCAAGATGGTCGTCGTTTCTGCGCATGCGCCTGGGAATCAGTATCCCAAAGCGATTAAACTTCTTTTCTCCGCTTTAAATGTATTATTGGATGGTATATTATAGTGTTTTTGCATACTACAAATGTTAAACAGTTTAAGACATCGATTTACATCATGTGATATAAATCCAAGGTCAAGGTCATGGTCATGGTAAAAGTAACATTCACGAGAAAGTTGTTTCAAACTTTTTGAATCATTTAAATGATCATGTAGAGTTTGAGATGCGATGCAATTAGAAAAATTGTATTAATCAAAATAACTTGAAACAATCTTTGGCAAATATGTAGGCATAATTGACATTTACCGTGACCTTGGCCCTTATCCAAGGAGAGTGTTAATACCCCGTAAATACGTGCAAGTCTAATCTATAACTCTCTATAGCTGCGCAAATATTTAATCGCGCTCTCACTATAAATGATAAAATATAACACCGGAAATATATAAAATATTTTATTGTAGCGCACCGGGATTTGGATACTCGTGCCCGAGGGGGTGCGGGTTCGAATCCCTACCGGGGAGATTATACCCTTCCATGAAACTTTGACAATAATGTCGATTTTCCTCCATTGATTAGATAATATGGAGAAGTTTCCGGCCTTGTGGAAGGGTAGGTGAGTATTGGTTATAGACAACGGTCCAGGAAAGCTAGGTTAGGTGCGCTGGACGTCGTAAAATGACCTACACTTGTGTTGACACGGCGTTAACTCCAATAAATAAATAAAAACAAAATAAATAAAATATTATATTTGTAAGTTGAAAACACTTTATTTCATACATTCTAAGTGTTCTGTTTACTGTAACATCAAGTATAATCATTGATAACAAGTATTTTTTTCTTCAGAACGGATGTAAAACAATTAAACCACTTAAACACTTCACTCAACTTTTGAACCATTGTTAAGTGTCGGTAGCCGTAGCCGCTAAGCCCCCTACGGGGTTCCTGAAAGGGCCGAAGGCAACACCGGCGCTCGGCTACGGCTACCGACCTTTAAAATTGGTCCAAAATTGTGAGTGAGTGTGCAGGGGCGGATCAATGTGTACTTTATTGGTTATAGTGGGCGCGAGTCCCCCGGAAAAATTTGGCCAAAAAAGACCACCGATGATTCCCTCACAGGGAAACCACCGGTAGCCTTTTTTCATTTTTTTTTAAATAAGCATATACGAGTACATAATATTTACAGCATTTATTTGAAATAATGAAACAAATAATGATAGTATAATAATAATGTTTCATGCACTACTGGCCGATTCAATCTTAAATTGAGTTTCCTCATCTTCAATGTTTATACGTGGGGACTGCCTATAGGGCTAGATCTCACTAGATGCTGTTTAGGATCCTGTTCATCATCTTCAAATAAATCTTCCGTATCTGCGCCATCATATGTTTCTTTTAAACTTTCCATGTCCAGGTGCTTCAAGTGATAGTAGTTCAGTCGGGTGAGCTTGTTACCATTCAGCTTAAATTTCTCTAAAATAGCAACACGTTCCTGGAAATCTTCGTTTTCAGCGTTAAATGGTCATTGGTGACCAAATATCTCATTGAGTACCCAGACCAGGCTCTCAAATAAACTTATATGATCTTCACCAACCAAAACTACTTTCGCTTTTGTTTTCTCAGCAGTACTAAAATTGATAGTGTTATCTGAGTCATTTAACCATTATAATTGTTTCAAAACGGACAATATAATAGATAAAGATTTGAGCGGGGTAGAATATTATTTGGTTACGGTTTTGTTTTTGGAAGGAATTTTTTCAAAAATTCCTTTCTATGTCAGCGCTCTCAGAAATTTGAAAAAGAACGAACAACACATAATTGAATTCTGTTGCGACCCAGAAAATAGTGCAAGACCTGCAATACCTTTAAACACAATGAATACACCAGTACTTTCAGTGCTTTGATTTCATATATTTGTGAATTAATTGTTTATGCTGTCATTGCAAGTTTGCTACATTTTAACAAATTATACAAACATATATCAATACAAGTATTAGCATTTCCAAAAATGCTTGAAATCGTCGTTTAGCCGTGTATTCTCCATAGATAATAAAGATTCAAGCAATATGTAGATCAAACAGTGCATGCCTATACAGTAGAGGGCTTTAAATCAGCCTTTCAGAAGCTCGACTAGAGCGCCTCTATCCCCGTCGGATATAAATACCAGCAGTGGTCATCTGACGTATTACCACAGATTCAGGTATTCGTCAGTGCTTTAAACCGTCCCAAGTCTATTTATAGACTACAGAGCGTTTGATTAATTATACACACTGTAAGGCCAGATAAAAACCATCGAATTACCATGTGCTGTCCAGACATATTCCGACCGCGCACGTACAAAAGCATTATTATGGTAGACTTCACAATTCACCTGTCCATTTGACATTAAGAAACTATATTTTATTGATAATCAAACCAGATCATTCGTTTCAAGAACATGTTCTGCCCTACATTTCGACGGCTAATCGAACGTTCATATTTACTAATAAACTCGCTCGGAAGTAGGGAAGATAGATTTGCTTTTTTCAACAAAAGCGATTTTTTTTTCAATAAATGAACATGTTACGAATAGACATTCACGAATGTTTTTTTTTTTTGTTTTATATTGTAACTCCTTGAATCTGATACTCGTTCATACATCGATAATGATATTTTCTTGTATTACAAACAGGTAACCGTATAATACACGCCGTGGACGATTCCATACACGCACCCTTTTTTCTGCTACTCGACGTCATCTTTTTCGTCACGTGACCTCAAATAAAACGTTCTAATTGGCTAAAGACAACCGGTGTCGACACAAAAATGCTCAAATCTTGATAATTGTTTAAATCGTCGGTACAGGACCGACGATAATAAAGTAAAATAAATTGTACCACTTAACGAGGGTTATAACAATTGAATTGGTTTTATTGCGGACCGGCCCAAGCCGGTCCGCTTTTTTTAATCCGGTGTTTAAAAATGACACTGGAGGTGGGTTTTTAACAGACTGTGCACAAAAAATAAAGCCTCAATCAAGATTTCAAAGAAAAATCTAGACCCCGTCAATTTTTTATGGAAAACATGCAGTTGTCGTCCTTTGCTCGTTGACCAATGAATTAGCAGAAAATATCACGTGAAAGAAAAATCTTCAAATATTTACACTTATAAACATTTACATGTAGCATAGTTTGTCGGTCAGCTGTGATACTTTGTATCACTGTTTTTCTTGTTTTATATTATTTGCATTTAAGTTTAAGGCATGTATCAATAAAGAATATAGGACATATAATCGTTGTGCTGCGAAAAAGTATATATTCTTTTAAGCCAGAAGCATTTAACCTCAATTATGAACATGTTCTCAATATGGAGTTATTGGTTTAGAGGACAATATAATGATAGTTCTATGATACATGTAGATATTCACCCGGGTTGTATTAACCTTCAAAACCCGGGTCGATAGCGCAGTTGGTAGCACGTCGGGATTTGGATACTCGTGCCCGAGGGGGTGCGGGTTCGAATCCCACCCGTGAAGGTTATACCCTTCCATGAAAATTTGACAATAATGTCGATTTTCCTCCATTGATAAGACAATATGGAGAAGTTTCCGGCCTTGTGGAAGGGTAGGTGAGTACTGATTATAGACAATGGTCCAGGAAAGCTAGATTAGGTGCGCTGGACGCCGTGAAATGACCTAAATTGTGTTGATACGGCGTTAACTCAAATAAATAAATAAATTAACCTTCAATGAAATTTATAGTAATGTCAATTAAACCACAGCTGTGACGTCATTCCATTGTTTTCACAGTACCTTATTTCCAATAATGTACAGGTAACCGTCCATTATTAAGATTACTTGTCCAATATTTGGTGTGTTAGGACATTATTTGACGTGTAAGTCTAATATTGGACTACACGCTAGATATTGTCCAAACACACCAGATAATTAACGTGTAACCTTAATAGTGAACGATTACCTTTTTAATGCATTTCATGAATGAAGCAAACGAAGAGTGAAGTTATTTTTCATTTATTGAACAAACATTTGCAAATAAAATCAAAATTGGGAATTCTGCACTCATTTCCCTTCGAAATGAAGACATTAGTATTAATGGTGTAATTCTTGTTCACAATTTGTCAACGTTGCGGTGTCGTTCTGAAAATTAAAAAATAAATATATAAGTTTTGCATTATACTAAGACCCAAACTAGATTTAAAGCACATTTAACACATTCTCTGTCTAACACTGTTAGCCGTTTCTTGTCCACAGTTCAACAAAGTAAGTTTTTTCCTTCAATATATAGACAATATATATGTATTTGTTATTGTCAAGGATCCAGGAAAATAACGTTTGATGAGCGAAGCAATTCTTTGCTCTTCAATTTTGGAGGAAACTATCAGTATCCAGTGAAATTACTGTGTTTGGACACGGTTTTAAACCAAACAAAAAGAAAGTATTGTATAATATAAGCTCAGTCCCATTACCTGGATAAGCTCCACTCCATTTGCATTATTTTCTCTATCCCAATTGTAACAATTTCTCTACTCAATTTGTGACACCCCATAGAAAAACAAGGCCGATAGCTAAAAAGTCACAAATTTAGATATTAACATTTTCTGAATCTGGAACTTTTCAAACATAAGTTTCAGATGATTTAGTAAAAAGGTCAGGGGCTGATCTAGGATTTCTTTTCTAGGGGGTCCGAACTTTTTCTAGGGGAGTCCAAACTTTCGCACCACTACCACGTTATACACATTTTGCAGAATAATGCAACATATTTATAATACAAACTACATAACCATTAAATCTATTTTAAGCACTGAGAAAATTTGCTTCGTGCTACTTAAAGATGACTTACAGTTAAGAAATTATCTGTACTCCATTTAAAATGTTAGCTCCGCCCCATTCGCTAGTGAAGTATACTGATGTTGTACGCAGATTGAAACAAGGAAATTAATAAATTATAGACATTGTTATTAATATCATCTTTTATATCTTGATATACACAATGCCCTGATACTTAACCGCTAAGATGGTTGACGTACATTTTAATGACCGCATCCTATTTCTAATGATTTAAGTACCATGATAATAATTGTGTCCATCTAAGTACTAGAATAATGCCCTTGTTTTAATTTTGGAAATAAGAATAGATTCATTGTTCTGTATGGGATAGTCAAGGTTAAGTCATGACCTTACCGATTGTCATCTTAAAGCAACATGCTCATGGAGATGGTTATTATTTTTTAGTACTTTCAAGTTACCTTTCAGGCTCTGTAATTGTGTAAAAATATTGAATAATCTTAAAATATCAACTGTATGTTAATGTACAACAATGTTATTATTAAGTTGAATGTTAAATACCATAGTTGAGAACGAAACTTAATCTGGATAAAGGTAGATTTAAGCATAGAAAAAATGCTTAACTATCTAGGCCAATCGTCAAAGAGGAGCAAACGGGCACAGTGGCATCTATCGCAATTCTGTAGTTATTTTATCTAAATTATCTTATGTTTTATGATCATTAAGAAATTTAGAGATTTCGTATAAATGAAACAAGAAACTTAACTTTACCCTAGTCAATATTAGTGACCCAATCTTAACATATGCTCAAATATGTTATTTAGAAAAAACATTTTACTCTAAATGGATAGTAAAGAAGTAAAGGTATACTCGTGTATAAATGGAATACAAAAAATATTTTGACAACCATGAAAAGAATGAACGAAAATAACTGAAAGATCACCTTTCATAAATTTATATCAATGTCGGATTTTATAGCATCGGCGTTACTGGTTTTTTTCTTGAGACTGTCGATATCATACACGTGACATATATAACAATAAGATAAATTACATAATTGTATAAACTAACATGTAATGAGACTTTTAGAGGTTTAGGTTTTAAATTCTCACTAGCCACACAGCTTAGTTCATTTGAGCTAGTGAAAATACTTGCAATAGTTCACTCAATCCAGTTGTAATGTCCACTTTGAGGATCATGTTTAGAATAAGTCTTTCAAGAAGAAGCTTTAAGGGAAAGTTTACAGAAATATAAATTTCAAGTTCATAATTTATGATAGATAAGTGGACAGATGACCCTTCATTGTTCAAAAGAAGTAGAATTCTTGGAATACAAATTTGACCATCAGCGCAAAACTAGTTTACATGATCCTATATTTACATGTAATAAGAATTGCTTGACTTGTTGTACACTAACCCATTGATGTTCCGGCACAAAACTAATATACATACATCTTCAATTACATAAAGTTAGACTAGTATTACACTGACAACACGATGGTTCAGCTCAAAAATAATCTACATGTTTCTTAATTTAGTTTTGCGTTTATCCATTTATACAATACCTGTGATATATCCCTGCCTTACATGCATTAATTGGACCTTATTTGATATTTGGATGAACAGAGTAGTCCAAAGACGATACGTTGATGATGATAATAGATAAAAATCCTACTTCTGAACATTAGTTGAAATAGATCAATTTTATTTGAACAACTTGATCTTAATTTTTACACGTATATTTAGATTCAGACAAGAAATTATGGTTACTGTATAGGATGGGTATAAAATAATTCAGTATCGAAGAAAGTTTAAAAATAAATAGGAAATTTGATACTCGTTTGAAGAGTTTGTATAGAAAAGTAGGACACTAATTGTTTGTACATGTATATCAAATTAGATTTGTATCGGTTGAATAATTTTAAACGATCGGTTTCAGTATTTTGTTGTCGGATGTATTTTATACGATCGTAAGTCATCCTACTTACTGCTCCTGGAAAGGCTATATCGTTTGATTTATCTGTTAACCAGTTATTAGGTGCAATCTTCCTCGGTGGCTGACAATTTGTAAGAGAAAGAATGGCCGGAGAATATATCATGACCGATTTCCACTAAAGTTTGACCCTCCTGGAAATCGAACCCATGACCACTCGATCACTATACATGGGTGTTACTGACTAAGTTGAGCCGACAGTTGTTGAAATGTGTAAATTCTAAAATTCAAGTCAACAATTAACAAAGATCGATGGGTTCAAAACCAATAAACTGTATGTATCGTATTGAAGACCAGGGAGTGGTTTCGACCAAACACCGTCATATTTGAATATGGAATGTATCATTTAATATGGAATTCACTATACTCACTGTACAGTTCATTTTGATCAACAAAATAGACTGTATGTAGCCTATTCGTATTGTAGTTTTCAAATTTTGTTCATGCCGCGCATGAACAAAAATTTTATTCTAGTTCATTATACTAGTTATTGGTCGATAGAGACTGAGTATAGTGGATTTTGTCCATGCGGCGCATGAACTAAATTTGGACTGGATTTCAGTGTTTAATCCTTAGTGAAGATGTATGTCCCAACACATGTGATACATTTAGTCTCATATTTGTAAAGGGGCTACATGAAGTCTCATGTTTATAAAGGTTAAAGGGGCTACATGAATGCTCATGTTTATAAAGGTTAAAGGGCTACATGTTGTCTCATGTTTATAAATAGTGAATTCCATATTAAATGATACATTCCACATTCAAATAAGACAGTGTTACCAGTTGATTATAGTTAGTTATTTCAATAGTTTTGTATACAATTTATTTGGTCGTAAGTATACCTCACATAATTCCAACCCGGGTCGATAGCGCAGTTGGTAGCGCGCCGGGATTTGGATACTCGTGCCCGAGGGGGTGCGGGTTCGAATCCCACCCGGGGAGGTTATACCCTTCCATGAAAATTTGACAATAATGTCGATTTTCCTCCATTGATTAGATAAAATGGAGAAGTTTCCGGCCTTGTGGAAGGGTAGGTGAGTACTGGTTATAGACAATGGTCCAGGAAAACTAGGTTAGGTGCGCTGGACGCCGTGAAATGACCTAAATTGTGTTGATACGGCGTTAACTCCAATAAATAAATACATAATTCCAACGTCAAAAATCACCGTAAGTCAATATTATAAATTATTGAAGAAAACACTAAAGATCAACATAACGTTTTAATAATAAAATATATTCGAAGACACATAAACTTAATTTTGTAAAATATATTTTCCAACTGAAATTCATTTGATAAAATAATGAATATTTTATGAAGAAATTCTTTTGATAACTTACACTGACTTTTGTGGTAAGAATTTTTGTGAAATGGTCACTGTAGGACATACAAAATGTCATATCAACTTAAGTCTTAACAAATATAAACAAAAAACAACAGTTCAAAGGAGAAGTTTTAATATAGTAATATGTTATATAATAAATAAAAACATACATGGATAAAGTACAATGACTCAAACAACATATAGTACATTTTACACACACGATTTCTCTCCCTTTATATGTTGTACTTACTTTTATCGGCACAATAGCTTTCAAAAATATTTTATAATTTAAATCAACATGCTGAACGTTCAAACTTAGGTGAGGAAAATGTTTGTTTGTTTGTTTGTTTTTGATGGGTTAAACGCCGTAGCAACACATTGAACAGGTTAAATAACGGTGGTCAGTGAACCTACTTACTTCTCCTTGAAATACTAAATCTCTAGATTTCGCTGTTAACCAACAACTAAGCGCATACTTTCGTCAGTGACTGACAACTGCCCTACATAATTAAGAATCATTGGTAGACGGCAGAAAGGTCGTAGAAATAAGTTCATGACAAAGCTCCACGAAAGTATGCTCCGCGCGGGAATCGAAACCACGACCCCTTGATCAGTATACTTGCGTGCTACCAACTGAGCTAGCTCGGCGGCGAGAATAAATAAGTTACTTGTTGTAAAATGTATCAACAAGTCATCTAAGATTGCAAGACATGATTTGCCTTTTTTCTACGATCATTCTCCCGTCTACCACTGATTCTATATCATGTAAGGCTGTTGTCAGTCACTGTCAGAAGTATGTGTCTACTAATTGTTTAACAGCTATATCCAGAAATAAAAACTTTCCAGGAATAGTAAGTAGGTTGACTGACTATCATGATGTGATCTTTATAATGACACATTGTATTCCTTCGGCGTAAAACTTAACAAAACCATATATTTAATGAAATACTCTTTATTGAAATTTTCGGCTTTAAGAAGCCGTCTTCAGCAATTTTGAAAATGAAAAACTTTTGATGTTCACATTATGAGCTGTTTTTAAAAATCGGAAATTACGAAGTACAACCGGACGTAACGTCAAAATTTATATCGTGACATTACGCACCAAAAGATCAATAGAGCGCACAGAACACTTTTCTAAAACAATCTTACGACAAAGATCATCGTAAGTCAAAAGTAAGAAACCGGTCACTTTTTTCAAACTGTTACAATTATTTTCGAGTGATTTGGAATGCTGAATACTTTTGATTTACTTATCATGGTTATGTTTATGGTTCTTCCGACTTTAAATTGCAAAATTTATAGAATATATTTACGATAACCTATGTCGTCAGACTCTTTTGAAAGCTACACTTTTGTACAGTCCATAAAATGATTAATTGAAGCTCTTAGCGTAGATGCATGTTATAGTAATTCGTATTTAATTAAATGCTCTTTTGAAATATTACTTTCCTGTCGTAAATTGTGAAACTTAAAATAATTTATCTTTTCAAAGCGAGTAACTTGTTCAGATTAAAGAGATAGCATAGCTAATTTTAAACTTCTCTCTTCAAACATTTTCTTGGCAAATAGATACTTATTGTTTTAAAATAGCTTATGCGATCTTAACACTATAAATTTCCCTTTAAGATACATATATTTGTACCGGTTGTAACTGGTAATAAATTAATAATTAATGGATAATGAATGATAGAAAATAAAACACAAAAAGCTGAAAAAACAGCCTGGCATGAAAATAGAAAGAGATGTTGCTGTTGATTTCTAGATAAGTACAGTAGACGAGAAAAGATAAGAAATGTGTCACATATAAACAGGTCGGTCAGCAATAGGTATAGTATATTAAAGGACGAGTGGCCAAGATAAATTAGTCAAATCGTTTTGATTGTTTTATAAAAGTGTGTACGTGTTTAAACAATTCAATATTTGTCATCAAATCAAAGGCTTGATCCCCGTTTAGAAGTCGCTGCACAGTAACTGATACAACATTTTGTATATTTTCAAAAAGTACAAATGTACTAGTCTTTGTTGATGAAATAAGGGACATTCTGGGAAATAATGCTCCGTTGTTTCTATTTTGCCGCATTGACAATAAGGGTTATTTATTTATTATTATTATATACCGCATTTGTATAGCGCTCTTTTCATATTGAATATATGTTCAAAAGTGCTTCACAATCATATGTATAATAAGAAATACGAGCTTAAATAAAAACAAAAATGAAAAAAAGATTAAGAGATGATAAAATATAAAAACATAAACTGAAGACTAATATAAAACTAAGAATTAGTGATCAATAAAGTGCTCATAGTAGTTTAAAAACAACAACAACAACATAACAAGTGGATTTTTAACTGTAAAAGATAGTGAATTAGTGATAATGAATTGTTGGCAAAACGGCAGCCAAATGGTCGATGGAGAATCAGGCCGGGTGCCACGAAAATCCATGATTGCAAGGTGCAAAGTTGGAGTCTATTCCAGGGCTCCCATCCGAACATCCATCATTATCAGTGCCCGCGCGTCCCACCAACCATCATGCATTATATAGTGGTCAGATGAAGTAAAAGTGATAAAGGCTATGATAAGATTATGAGTAAAGGCAGCCACCGACTAATGGGAACCAGACAAGATGACTTGAAAAATCCATTATTGCAAGGTGCAAAGTTGGATTCTAATCCAAAGATCCCTCCAGAACATCCATCAGAACCAGCGCCTGATTGCTAAGATAAAGTCTAAGTGATATAGGAAATGATTAGATTATCAATGGAAAGGCAAGCACTAGCCAATAGGGAATCCGGCTAGATGCCTCGGAAAAATCCGTCGGATCCCAATCCAAGGACCCCGCCAGAACATCCATCATGCGGCCGCACATTATTTTGTAATAAACCTAGTGCATAATTATGGTTTGTAGTTAAAAATTTAATATTTTCATAATTTCATGGTGTTAAATGTTCGTAATTTGGGTATATTTTAAGATCATTTAGCCAGATAGTCTATATTGACTAAAATTTTCACTGAGGTATTAACATCACAACTGGACTTTTTAATAAACAATTTTAAGCAGTTTAAGATTGGTTCATTTTACTGGTCTATTCTAAAGTGGTAGTTTATTGTCACAGGGTGATTAATTTAGTGATCATAGTTATTAACAAATAAGAAGGTTTTTAACTTTTTCTTAAAAGTATTTAGAGACTAGACACACTTGAGTGAGTCCGGAAGGGAATTCCACAGGTTTGGCGCCGCATGGCTGAAACTACGATTGCCAAACGTAATTGTCCTAGACCGTGGGACTATGGCATGCCGTTTGCACAATAATTACTTAAACTATAGGATTAACTGTTAAACCCATAGTTTAACAGACTTAAACATAGGGTTTAACTGTTAATCCTATAGTTTATTAAACAATACTAATAAGAATAATCTAAATAAAGAGGTTAAGAGGTTTGAATTACCAATTAAATGAAATTTGAGGCTTTGGGTGATGGAAAATAAGCCAAATCTGACAAAAATCCTACAATTTTAGGGATTTTTTATGATTTCATATTAAAGTTTTCATATTATTTAACCAAAATAGTAAAAATAAACTTAGTACAGGGGATTAAATTACTAGTTAGTAGAATTTTGAGGCTTAGGTGATGGTAAATAAGCCAAAAATGACAAATTTTCTGCATTTTGGGGATGTTTGCAGGTTTGTTTTTTGAAACTCTTATGGTACTAGCACTTATATTGGGTGTAATAAATGAGATAGACTGAGAATGGGGGCTCTAGATCTTATCAGTCATCTGACAATCAACTATGCAAGTCTCCAGAGCCCTATAGAGGAGCAGTGGTCCAGTGGTAGGACGCGCGCTTAGGGATCGAGAGGTCCTGGGTTCGATCCCCACTAGGGGCACTGCTAATTTCCTTGAGCAAGAAATTTACCTGCGATTGCTTCACTCCACCCAGGTGTAAATGGGTACCTGCGAGGGTGGTATAATTCCGTTGCGCCAATTTGTCGGCTGCATTAATAAGCGGAGTAAAAAGACTCCCCAGGGAGATTGATAGATAGATACCAGTAGCCCAGTGACCAGGGGTAATAGCTGTAAAGTCGGTGAACGTGCGTAAGCATGAAACTTAGACTATAAAATGCAATTACTTTACTTTACTTTACTATAGACTGAACTCCTGACCGCCTTACTTGGGTTTAGTAGGTTCTGGATGTCAAAAGTGACACCCAGATCTTGTAAGGCAGCCCTGAGAGTAGCCCGGGGAGAGCTATGAATGCTGCAGGTGAGCAGGAAGTGGTCAGTAGTGTTGTTAAGGGTACAATAAAATATTTCCCTCTAATTGTACCTTTTATATGACCAATAAGAAGGTACTTTTGACCATGTGTTGGACTCAAATTTACAATCAGAATGACAGTTCAATGTTAGTATAAGTGTTTAATATCATTTTATATGTCTATTTTATTCGATGCTTTGTATTTTCTACATGATGCATATCTTACAAAATCCTATCAGAATACTGAGGATATTTTAAAGACATTTAGTTACCCCACCCACCTCATAGTTAATGTCAATTTCAACAAATGATAAATCAGTAAGCATCTCATTTAATGTCAATTTTATAAAAAATAAAAATGAATATATAACACATTTTAGTATCAACACATTGTTAAGAGATTTAAAACGTCCCTTCAATAGTATTACAAACAAATTTACTTACGCCGGCGTTGCCATGATATAGCTGCATGTGTACGTGGTGAGAGTATCGATGAAAGCTTGGCAACTTAATAAACGTCACATTTTTAGGCCGACATGCGGCATAACAGCATCGCAGCGATTGACAAAGTCCAATATTTTCTTGTCTTTTGTTTGCAACGACTCATAAAACTTCAATTTTTCGCCGAATCAGATATTTTGGGTCGACAGGCGCATTGTTTACTTTTCTCATGGGCGCCGCCATTTTGACAGGTAAATATATTCAGGCGCATGCGTGAATCGTCGCATATTCTACACGTGCGATTTCATTGGTTGAACGTCTTAATACTATAGTTTCTATTGGTCCGCTGTTAAACATAGGGTTTAACTGTGTTAAACATATAGTTTAAGTAATTAATGTGCAAACGGCACTTAAAACCATAGTTTAAAGTCTTAATCTATGGGTTTAACAGAAAACAATGAAACGAAGTCTTAATCTATGGGATTAACAGTTAAACCTATAGTTTAAGACCTTAATCTATATGTTTAAGAGATAAAAAGTTTAATCTATAGGATTAAGCGTCTTAAACATAGGGTTTAACTGTTAAACATAGGGTTTAACTGTTAAACGTATAGTTTAAGGTCTTAATCTACAGTTTCAATTTTGAAAAGTTGAAACTATAGGATTAAGACTCTTAAACCCTATGTTTAAGTCTGTTAAACTATGGGATTAACAGTTAAACCTATAGTTTAAGTAATTATTGTGCAAACGGCATGCCATAGTGGGACAGTAATAGATAATGAGTTGCTAGAACGGAGGTCTCTGTTGGGTTTGTAAACATGTATTAGGTCTTGAATATATATGGAACATTGATTGTTAAGTGCTTTATATGTATATATCAAGAGCTTGTAGCTGATCCGCTGACAAACAGGGAGCCAATGAAGTTCCTTGAGCACTGGTGTTATATGATCATTTATTATGTTTTTTTAGAAAAGATGTTCTCGAAGATTACTGCAGTGTTCTTAGTCTAGTATGTAATAATAACGTTGATCTGTCACCTTCATAATAGTATGTAAGAGGTGTTTAAATTGGATTCAAATTAGCCAAACCACGTTTAAAAGACGAGAGAGATTGTGGCTCTCTTAGTTCATTTGGAAGTGCATTCCATGCTGCTATGGTTGCTGGTATAAACGATTTCGCATAGAGATTTGTATTACAGAAAACGTTACGAGTTTGTGAAGCATTTCTCAAGTTGTAAGAAGATGTTTCAGATATTGTATTAGGGATTAGATCTATTAGGTACTGAGGAGCGAGACCGTGCTTCATCTTTAAAAAATGTATAAGTCTATGGTTTTCTCGCCTCTGTTTCAGTGGGGTAAAACCAGTTTCTTGGTATAGTTTATCGATTGAGACTAATTTAGTAGTGCCAGATATGATTCTCAGAGCTTCTAGTTGATTGATACTTGTCCTATGAACTTGAAATTTGGATAGAATGTCCCCATTAGAGCACGCTGCATACCTGTAAAAGTTCAGCTCCGTACTAAACCAGGATAGCTAGCATAATAGCTATACATGTATACAGTTATACAACAGTATAGTGACAATAGAAATCAGCGAGGGGGGGGGGGGCAAACGTGCGCAGCCAGCGTGGACCTTAGTACTTGTCCTATCAAGTTGAAACTTTAATACAATGTACCCCTTAGGCTGCATGCCTGTAAAAGTTCATCTCGATACCAAGGCGGTTAGGTCTGTGCAACCGGTGGCAGGTTAGCTAATGCCTGTGTATGCAGTATAGTCACCGGGGTCCAAACGTGCGCAGCTAGCCTAGATCTTAGTACTTGTCCAATCTAATTGAAACTCTGCTAGAATGTAGTCCATACAACACACTGCATGCCTGTAAAATTTCAGCCCGATACCAAGCCGGGGCGCCCAGCGCAACCAGTGGCAGAATAGCTATACCTGTATACAGTTATATAGACCGTATAGTGCCAATAGAAATCAGCGGGGTTACAACTTGTGAATAGTGAATAATACTTAATACTTGTCTGTTCTATCAACTATTGATCACCTTTATAAGTAAGCGTATAATGAATGAGTGGAATTGGGAAGCATTCCATCAAAGTTTCAAGTGTTAACTACTAGGAAGAACAACTCTGCAAAAATGTTTTGTACGAGTTGTCTCGCTTGTAGCTGTATTTATTATATATAGCGCAATAGTACGGTACATGCGTACAGTAAATTACTGCTGTGCTCTTATTCCTTGACCGAATCGCTTGAAATTTTAAACACAGACAGGGCGCCTTAGGGACTAGCTAGCAGTAAGGTTTCAGCCCGATCACACCACCGGCCAAAATCCCCAGTTCGAGCTTCAATACTGGGTCTAGTACAGATAGAGATAAAGTTCCGTCCCAGACAGTCTCAGTGTATGTCCTAGTTTCTTATCGTTATGTATGTATGTATGTACGGGGCCCATATATAAGACCGACTTGAGGGGCATAATTTCGTATAGTTGGTTTCAATATATGCCACTATGTACGCATGTATTGAACACTTCCAAACGACAGACCTAAGGGGCACTAAGTTATGTATATCAACTATATATTTAATTTCAAAATAGGTGACTTCAATATGACAAGAAATGTAAATTATAAACATTAATGGGGCATATACCATTCACTATTAAAACCGCCTTATGCACACTATTTTAGTAGGGTACCCTACACCCCCTACATCATTTAAAAGGTGCTAGAATTGCGAGGTCTGATATATGCCCCGTACGAAATATCGACCCCACAAGTATGGTTTCAAATAGACCGATACCCCGTAGATGGTCATATGTATTAGTATATATATATATATAATTTATAAAGCAGTCAAATAAAAAAGCCCCGACTACACTACCCCAGTAGGTAGCATAACTGGGGTTTGCTTATATTAATATAAGCGACATATATCATATAGTTGAAGCGTTTCAACCCATTTTAGTGTATATTTGCAGTCAAATAAAAAGGCTCCGACTACACTACCCCAGTAGGTAGCATAGCCGGGCCTTGCTTATAGGCGACATATATTATATAGTTGAAGTGTTTTAACCCGTCTTAGTATATATTATATGAGTATTTGCAGTCAAATAAAAAGGCCCCGACTACACTACCACAAGGTAGCATAGCCGGAGCTTGCTTATAAGCAACCATGTCCATACCTCAACCCTTCTTATACAGTGTACCTAGTGTATGTATGTACTTGATGTCTTACTCAAATAAAAAAGTCCCGACTACACTATCCCAGTCGGTAGCATAGCCGGGGCTCGTATATCACACATTTAGTAAATACGCAGTGAAATGAACAAGTCCCGACCGAATACGCTAAACCAAAGCCAGTATAGCCGGCACTTGGGGTAGGTAGGACTTAGGACTTAGAACATATATCAACAGTATACAAACAATACACTGTGCAAACGGGTTGAAACACATTCTAAGAGTTCAGGGCAGACATTTTTTGTCAAACTTGACAAACTGTGGTGGTAGCCTGGGGTCCAGGCCTAGAGACGGTCGGCTATGAACCCCTAGATGTGAGCAGTCGATACTCAGCCAGACTTACCTTGTCTTACCTTATCAAATAGGGTACTTGCAAATCTCTTGGTATTTATAGAGGAATCATTCGATCTTTTTCATCTTCTTCTCGTAAGTGGCAGATCAGAACACTCTGTCCATCGGGACTACCCAGGCAGATACTGCTTGCACTTCAGCACCTACCCGAATACCCCAGATGGACAGAGCCTTCTGAGCCCGTCACTTACTTGCCCCCCTGTCGTTGGTTAGAATACAATGTATCTACAGCAGGCCCTAATTACTCTATAGTCATCAAAACAACGGAAGCAAGCCTAAAATCTTGAGGTATGAACCCTTTACCAAAGTCGCAGCAGTAATCTGGTAGGTAAGCCAGGAGCTGAGCCGTTGCATCTGTGAAACCACCCTGGCCAACTGGCGCTGGCTTTTCTCGCTATAGACGCACAATGCCGATTTTCGGCTTACATATCATATCTAGCTAATATATCCAGCATAATATACGCGGTTTTAGTCAAACCGTCAATTTCTTCGACCCGCACCAGGTCAGCCGGGTCCGGACCGCCCCAGTACAGCCCGCGGACCTCGCCAGTAACGACGAGGAATCGAATTCTACCTGCTTAGGTACTTTGCATAAGATGCATAACAATTTTCGAAGCTCAGCTCTCAATTTGATGATAGAACAAGGGCGTTATTATGGGATAGATAGAGAGTATCGTACATGTTTTTATTTATTGGAGTTAACGCCGTGTCAACACAATTTAGGTCATTTTACGTCGTCCAGCGCACCTAACCTAGCTTTCCTGGACCATTGTCTATAACCAGTACTCACCTACCCTTCCACAAGACCGGAAACTTCTCCATATTTTATAATCAATGGAGGAAAATCGACAGTATTGTCAAATTTTCATGGAAGGGTATAACCTCCCCGGGTAGGATTCGAACCCGCACCACCCCGCGGGCACGAGATTCCAAATCCCGGCGCGCTACCAACTGCGCTATCGACCCGGGTTTACATGTTTTTATTGTGAGTCTTTAGTGGAAGATGAATTGCATTTTACTTTAGTTTGTCCTCTGTATAAAGATATAAGGCCTACATATATAAATGAAAAATTTTGGAAATCTCCAAAACTAGATCTATATGACTTTATTCATTTGATGTCTAGTAAAAGTATAATTGAAATTCGTAAGCTAGCCATATATTTATACTATATGCTTTTAAAATCAGAAATGAATTTATTCAAAATTTTCAGTACTTTTACATCACTTAGCCTTTCTCGGGTCCCATATAGGATCCTTGTTACAGGATATTCCCCCATCACATAGGGAATCATATTCTGTGTAGACCAATCCATGCATAATGTTTATTTAGACAAAACACTATAAAAATAACATCACAACTTCTATTGTAAGATGGGGTGACATAATGTATTCTACGTCAGCTATTTGAATTGTAGAGCCAAACATAATTGATAGTCCAGCCACGATTAATTGTGAGTTGTCTGATGATTCATGGATATTATAAAAGACAAGACCTGGTTAACATGACCTATATACTGAGTTATTAGCTCAGTGAGTAAACGTCTGACACCAAAACCAGAGATCCTGTGTTTAATTCCTGAGAGAGATCTACTGTACATAACTTCTTGAAATCTCATTACTCTGTCTCTCCCACTGTCATGTTACCTCCTATATATTTGTATCAACATGTTATACAGTCACATACGAGTAATCATCTAAATAATTACTAACCTCCGCTTGTCAGCAAATTCTTGCTGTAGCCAAAAGATAAGAAAGCTTACAAATAGTGCATAAAATAACAATTTTATTTTTGTGTCCTAGAAGGTAGTACATGTACTCCTTTATGTATTATTTATTGACATTTTATTAGTCATTATTCTGTAAACACTCACAAAATTAAGAGAAAGTTCTGAATTATATACTATAACGTGCATTACAAGTATTTATAAACTGAAAAGTTTTTTTCCGGCACAGCTTTATAAGCCAACTTTTAACTATTCCTGATTGTCCAATGAAATCCTCTTCTGGTAAAAAGAAATGGATAAAAGACATAATACCATTGGTCATTTGTGATAAACATAGGCGCAGCAAGAACAGTCATCTCAGACTACACTGTGCCAATATGACTATACTTCAAACAAAATGAATCATGCATAGTGTCAAATATCATTTTTTAAAGATATCTCTTGTTTCAATTATAAAGATATTTTAGCAACAAAAATGTATATTTTATAAGTTATATTTTTTACACAGAAACAACAAATAATAAACAATGTATGATAAGCAGATATACTTCAGTAATCCATGTCTATACTGCTAATAAACCATATCAGATAAAAAAACAAAATGTTAAATGTTGGCTTACAAAGTTTTCCGAAGCCAGGGCTAATGAATGATAAGAATTTAGTAGTCCACGAGTTGAATTGTCTACAGGTTGAGAAGTCTTGACTATCAGGTTGAGTTGTATAGAGTTAATTTGTCTCCTTAAAATATTTATCATTTTTTAAAACTTTCCTATGTGTTGCCTGTATATCAAATATCTTTATACGTAAAGGCTCAACGCGTTTCTTTAAGCAAGGTATAACATTAGAAAACATTTTTAGTAGTTCAAGTTTACATTCATCAAACCATAAGACATATAGAGCTGTATCAACTATAGTCGTGCATGTAGCTAAACAGTTAGTTAGGATTTGCACAAGTGCCACCTCCTTCAATACGGCAAAAGCCGCAAAAACAAACGCAGTGATCAACACATTATTGGTCATGTAAAAAGGCACAAGGTGGGTTGCTCGTGAGTTCTGCGACATACATGCCGAATTAAGACCACATCGTTTAGATTGGTACCGCAATGTTTTATATATGGAAATGTAACAGGCGACGCTTATACCTACGATTGAAATGAAAAATAGTAAAGTAGTTGATGTGTTCATGATTCCACATATTGCGCTTCTGTTAGTTATATATTGGTTTTGACAAAATACATTATATCGAAGTTGATTTATCGTAAATACAACAAACCAGACAACTATCGAGGCATTTTTACATTTTCTGAGTGTGAACTTTCTTAGATATAAATTGGGTTTGTTAATCGCTACCCACCTATCGAACGACATCATGCCAACGGAGACAAACGAACAAATTAAAAAAGTAAGGCAACATTTTTGTAACACCGAATTCACGATACTGTTGTAAACATACATGTTAATAAATGCGAATATATTGGCCACTAGATCGAACATTATAAGTCCCTGAGAATGGAATTTGGTGACAGGAGGTGTTTTCTTCGTTTTGCTTATAGCAACTAGTGAAACTACACACACACCTATGCAGATGAACTGTATTGAAGATATACATATTTTTATGTTCATATAATTGTTCACATTTTGTGTGGTGTTTTTGTTTTCACCATTATCCGAGATTTGAGATACGTTATCTGTGGTATTCATCTGAAAAGAGAAATGTAATAATTGAATATAAATTGAGATAATTCAAAGTTCGGATTTGTTTGGAGTAAAAAGAGGTAATTTTATAGGATCGGAATATTTTCTTTTATTCGATTTAGAAGGAGGTTTTTTTTTTTGTATTGACTCCTGGTTACCAGAAGATTCATATATCGTTCTTAGTAACATTAACAGAAATGGATTTAATATAATAGTAGAATTACGCATGATCAAATTAAAATTTTACAGACATTTCAAATGTAATTTTTTTAAATAAAAATAAATGTTTATGACTGTGACCGTCGCAGAATTTTCCATATATATGATTACGGATAGATACTAACGGATTCCGTACCTGTCTGAAATTATGGTAGATATATTTAATCTGACAGACAAAATAAGCAATACTTCACAGATTATAAAAAATGCATATTCATTTTATTTTGATAAAATAAGAATTAATAAAAGCGTCGTTGATCCATTTTTTTTGTGATCGGCATACGATTTTCGGCATTTGCAAACCTATTTTTTAGCAAAGCATCATCTATGTGTTCATGCAGAACGAGTGAAATAGAATAATATATCATGGATAAATCAGCGTCTAATTGAAATATACAATGAGTTGTTACGGTGTTAACCCCTAAGACCAAACAACAAAACAAAAACAGAACATATGTAAAAGGCATTTCTAATCTACAACTACGTCATCGCCGCAACACAATATTGTTTGATCATATAACGTAAAAAGTTATTGTATTGTATAAATTTATAACTTGTATTTCATTTTATATGATACATTTAATATTCAAATTTATGTGTAGTATTGATTTTGTCGCGCTTTTAAGCTTATATATTATTCTGTACAAAATGTAAGCTACGTTACCTTCTCTCAGAATATCCTTTTTCCTTAGTTTTAGATTTTCACTTAGTTTTAATTATGTAGTTGATACAGAATCACAATAACTATATGAAAACTGCAAAAGATAGATATATCATCGATATATATAAATAAGTATAACTAGGATGTTAACAGACATATCACGCTCGACTATTCGAGTGTTTGAATATACTTAAACATTTATGAAAATTTAGTAGTCGCTAAGATGAATGTCGCATATTAAATCTCAACTGTAACCGACGATTTCCTATATATAAAAAACGAAAATTAGCAAAAGATTTTCTAGTGTTATGAAACTTGGTACGTGACGTCCAATGGTAGAAGATATATGTGAAGTTTAAAGTGATCCTTAAGATACTAACAAAGATACAAAAAAAAATCTTCGTAGATCTTGGTTACAGGCTTTTTAGATTTTTTTAAGCTTTTATATAAATCTTATCATTTAAAGAACGCCATGACTCGACATGTATCTTTCATTCGTGTTGTCACGTTTGTGCTGATTTTACTCAAGTGCTCTGGTCTCAGAAAGGTCATTGAGTACTTGGCAATTATGTTAGCTCTTTTCTATGTTTGTGTATTTTTGCACGCAACCATCTCTAGTGAAGGATGAATTGAAGATGTTTTCACCAATACAAATTGTTTATTGTTCTTGAACTTATTGGGGCAAGTGGGATTTTGGTGTACCTTAGAATCAACCTTGTTTAACCCCTCAGTTGTATTGTAGCTATATCAAAAGCGTACACCAAAAACGTGCTTGTTTTTGTTATTTTTTTGTGGTTTTCCTTTTATAACAAAAATCTTAAAAAATCTCTAGCAATTTCCCTTCATGTTTTGGTTGTGTAAGACGTTTTAGTGTGTTTTTCAGTTACTGTTCCTGGTATGTTTACTCACATATTTTATCAATCTATTGTTTCACCGTCACCAACACTGAGTGATGCGGTTTCTATTTTTTTTTTGAAAAGTCGAGCTTAAAACGCTAAATTAGCATCATTATTGTGTTCCAAGATCCTTGAACATTATTGTATTAATTAGTGTCATTCGACTCCATTTACTCTACTTTTGTTCTGTTTATTTAAATAATTAGTTTGTTCTTTAATTTTTAATTCTATAAAATAAGCATACCTATTCTGTAATCTTAGAGCTGTAGAAATCTGATACACTATTAGTGTTTTCGATTAGTTGTTGTGTTCTTCTCGTATTTCCAGAATAAGCTTGTTAATCAACCACGCCGAGAAGAAATTCAAGATGAAAGCTGACATACATTGTGTTGAAGTTTTTGTTTGACGACGACTAGAGAGGACCACATACAAGAGTTGCATTACTGTTAACTATGTCTAGGTACTTTCTATTCTAATAATAAATACTTGGAGGCAATTTTCGTTCATTTACATGAAGTTGTAGCATTTGTTTTCTACTGGCCGCCATGATTGTTTCGCGAATGTCACGTGAGTCTTCCAAGCTCTGCCAAATATCGAGTGGAATGCTCGGAAGATCTGCTTAGATCTGCTTAAAATTGAAAGTCAATCGAAAAAAGTAGATTATTCCCAATTTAGCAGACCTTCCGTTATGCAAATCGAAAACCCTATACATGAAATTCAACTTGTAAAAACGAGTGCTCATTCGGAATACCTCGGCCATTCATTGAATGAATAGTGAATTCGTAAAGTGAATGGTCGATGAGTTCCGAATGGAAAATACTGAATCGTAGACGTCTGTCGGTATACCTCGTTACAGAATCTATGGTTTTGTTCGAAGTGCAGAAATTAGCGATGGCGGCTCGAACCGTTGTAACGGGAGAATGTTAAGTTCAAGTAACGTATCGGGTTGAGTTGTCCCGATCCCTTCTACATATATCTTCTAAATACAATTTACAAATCAAAATATAATAAATATCGAAAAAAGAAAAAGTAATTCACTCGAATCTCCCAGAAAACTTATGTAAATTTTTATGAGTAATAAGAGGTTGAATATCGTCTCCACAAAGAAGTTATTCGGTTGTTATCTCCCCTGAAAGAAGATTTTGTCGTAAAATAGAATTCGTAGGACAGTGAAATAAATAGTGAAATTATCTTCACAGTTTGGTACTAAGTGATGGTCAAAAAAGATGTTTCAAAACACTTTCCTTCAAACTATGCCTCTTGGGTCAAATTTCGGCCCACCAAAAGGTTCTGACTTTTACATTTAATTCATTAATGTTTAAGGGTGTATCACTTGTTGAAATTAAAAAAAAACCATTAAGTGGGTGGGGTAACTAAATATACTAAAATATCGATAAATTCAGCTGGATAATTTCGATGTATTTTGTAAGAGATGCATCAAATGTGCAGACATAAATGTGGGAATATAAAACACTGAACAAAATAGACATTTAGAATGAAAAATAACAACATTTTTCTAACCTTGAAATAGCCTTCCTTACATTCTGAATTTATTATTTGTTGAGTGTTTCATATTTCCACTTACATGTCTATACACTTGTTGCATCACTTACAAAATATATAAAAAATATCCGAAATTTGAGGATATTTTAATATATTTATTTACCCAACCCATATGATGGATTTTTTCAATTTCAAAAAACTGATACAACCTTAATAAGTCTTACATTATTTTGTAAAACATAGAGCTTCCAGATTGTGCTTGTGACCTTAAGATTCTCTCCAAACATTGTTGAAGTTTTGCCTCTGATGTTACAATGTTCCCTACTCCAGGGGTCACGGTGTTCATACTGCTAAATATGGAAGTGTTAAAATAGTTTGTATCAGATGTCCTAAGAATCAAGTTTTCAGATGAAGCAGGGGTGTGTTTCATTTCTGAAATCGTAATTCTGATTAAACATACAATCTTAATCATGATATTGATGATAATAAAACATCTTGATTTTGGCTTATTGTTTAAATATGGCTACTAACATTTCTGTGGCAGAAAAGAAAATACTTATTGCGAGTGCCTGGCAGTTCCTTGAGTTCCAGAACCGATCCGCAGGTCTGTTGAAACACCCCAAAAATAATATTTTCATGAAAAATGAATCACAAAATTTGGTTTTCTGGGTTTTTTCGATGATTTTCGACGAACTCTAATGGTGACAACATGCGAAGGCTCTGCTGTCAGTGCATTTGGAACATTCCCGGCGATCATCTACAAAGATATATGTTTATCTGCGTAGAAGATTGCTGAGGTAGTTCGGATTTAATTTAATTTGATTTAATTTTAATCGAGCTTGGAGCTTGATTAGTATGATTAGAGAACATGTTCATGATTCTATCCAAAAAAACGACTGAATCACAATCATGATCGGTAATCCAGATTCGGATTGGTGATAAAAAACACCCCCCGGTGAAGAGTCCTCATGACCTTATTGTTTTATAGTATGTCCCTTAAAATTGACATGTGGTAAAGGGCACCTTGATAATAACGGAGGTCAACCACATCATGGTACTGTGTACTGTTGGATATGGAAACGTCACGCTGCTTTCGTTATTATACTTTTTTCACATTTCTTAAAATGCAAACTTTGACAAAACAAATGATTCGTTCTGTTTTGTTTATAATTGAATGGTGATCTAAATGTTTATATTTAAGCATCACTTTATGCACCCTGATCATTAAAGTCATTGATATTATCTATTATTATGATATAATAAATGCAAGTGTTCACTTCCATTCCATTGTTTCCTGGTCACTCAGTACAAAGTTAGTAGAATAAAGTTCTTGTTAAAGGAAAAAACGGGGTAGGTTTTTAGAATGATTTGAGGGGCTAACTATCAAACGATTACCAGTCCAACGTCGTAACCACTCGACCATGACCGATCATAGATATCTAAATGATTTAATAGTGACGGTCGTAAATATACTATCTCAGGCATGTTTAAAACAACCATTTGGTTACGTAAATCTTGAGTGATGGAACTACTTAATCAACTAGTGGAATCAAACAACTGTTAGTATAGCAGTCAGTAGATATTAACAACATTTGAATCTTTTATATTACTTAAATAAACAAATAATGACATAACTTAAGTTATTTATAAGGGGTACAACGATAAAACGATATAAAATGTTAACAGTTAAAGTGTCGTTTAAGACTGCTTCTATATACATGCACATATTCAGCAGACTTTACAATTTTATATGATAACCCTGATCATTGAAATCTCCTCCAGGCAGGTGATCTCTCACAGTATCCATTTACACTTGTGTGGAGTGGAACAATTGAAGTAGATTTCTTGCTCAAGGAAATAAGCTATGCCTTAGCGGGTTTTAACCTCTCGATCCTTACTCGATCCTCTAGATCACCGCTCCAACTTATACCGGCTAATGTAGCAATACCAATTCTGACGGTGTTTAACCAGTTTGTTTTTTCCTAAACCGTTTTATGTAATTATGTGCCATATTGCTTGTTTTTATCTGAATCTGAAATTTGAATGTTTGAATAAATGCTAAAATATTTTGAAAACTTGAAATAGTCTTACTATGCTGTAATAGGTTAAACATTTTGTCAAATGAGAGAATAGTTCTTCTCAAAAGTCTCTTTTAAATATTAATGTTCTAGATAACGTATAGTCACATTATATGTCCCATATTTGGCTAACGGCTGTGACATATTCGACCGCATATATCACATGTGCGACATATTCGAACCGAAGTCCCCGTGAAATATATACGTTTCATGACATATACGGTCTAGCAATGGTCGAATCAAATGTTTATATATGAAATAATGAACACAGATACAGGTCGTCTACGTAAACATTGCGTATATAAACATAGCTAGTATCATTAAATGGAGTACAGTAATGTTTTCTCATTGATGTTCATTATCTCATGGTACTTACCTGTACACAATATAGGAAGAGCGCTAAGTAAGCAGCCAGCTAGCTTAGGAAGAGCACGACTTGTCTTGTGTAGCAAGATGTTCTGAGTTTATGTCGATAACAGACGATCCGTCCCAAAGACTATTCTCCCTCTAGACGATCCATCCCCAGTCACATTCATCCTATACGTTTGTTTATACGGGAATCGATTTTATACGAAGATTTATGTACAGACTGAATATCATCTTTTGATTAGATTTTGCCAATTTATGTTTTTATTTCTATACAATCCTGCATGTTTGAAGTAAGTATTCATCGAAGAGGACGTGACATAGATCTATATCAAAACTGCTCAAATGTGATACAAATATGAAAATAAAACAAACATTTTTGAAAATAATTTTATTTTATTCATATTCACCAATACAAATAAGAAAATAAAACAAGAATTTTTGAAATTAATTTAATTTATTCATATTCACCAATCTCATTAAATTGTACACAAATTTGTAACAATGTAACATTTTCATATAATTGCTATAATTAAGTCGCTAAAAATAAAACATCAAACGTAATAAAACAGAATATTTTACATTTGTGTAAATGCATATTGTTTTTCACATACAAATCCATTTATTTGGGTTGAAAACAATAACAAATATATATTAGCTTCTACTTGACTTTGTGAAATTCACGAAAGGTAACTCTGTTTGTAAAAAAGTCCGATTGTCTTCTTGAAAATTACAGCGAGTAAATTTTACCGTGTCACCGTTAACATTTCATGCCTCGAAATTAGTTTTTTTTATTGAATTTTAGCTAAATAAAGGTGAGTTTGAGGTAAAATTTGGTTGAATTTGTCTACATTTTTTATGTTCAATTTAACAGGACTGGATTGTTTAGTATATTTCTGTATAGAAAACTTTATTGAGTATTGTCATCAGTTTTCGCGATCATCCAGCTAGAGTGGGTGGACCAGTGCTCGGCGTAAATTTATCTTTGCATAAAACGTACTTTGCAAAGTTTAAAGTTGTCTTTTATTCTTGCCATTTAAATCGAAGATTGATCCCTGAGAGAAATTCCATTGTAAAGAAAATTGAAAATTAGTCATCAAATTTTCCGAAAATGAGCTGATGTAAAATTATAAACAACACTTCAGAACAGTTTAAACATGTATATTTTGCCCGATGTAGGCAGATAAACTTACGTACAACCAACTTCAGAATTCAATCGAAGAGACAGGAAGTGTACCCGGTCATTCGGTTACCCTCGCCTAAAACGCTAACGAATGTCATCAATCAGGGGAGGCAACCGATACAACACTCCCCCCGACTTAAAAAATGAGGGGGGCAGGTACCAGTCTAGGCCCGTGCCTAGACAGACACTTAGACAAGGTGCCTAAGACTTCCTACGTGATAGGACAAGGTGCCCTTTTCCGGGTCTCATTGGACAAGGTGCCCAACCCAAAACATAGGAACAAGGTGTTCCAACAGGTTTCACAGGACAAGGTGTCCAAACCTAAACAACAGGAACAAGGTGTTCCAACAGGTTTCACAGGACAAGGTGTCCAAACCTAAACAACAGGAACAAGGTGTTCCAACAGGTTTCACAGGACAAGGTGTCCAAACCTAAACAACAGGAACAAGGTGTTCCAACAGGTTTCACAGGACAAGGTGTCCAAACCTAAACAACAGGAACAAGGTGTTCCAACAGGTTTCACAGGACAAGGTGTCCAAACCTAAACAACAGGAACAAGGTGTTCCAACAGGTTTCATAGGACAAGGTGTCCAAACCTAAACAACAGGAACAAGGTGTTCCAACAGGTTTCACAGGACAAGGTGTCCAAACCTAAAAATTCAGGGACAAGTACAACTAGACCTGCATTATCCAGGGAACAAGATTTACAAGCAATCTAACCCTGGAACATGCAATATTATCTGACAAGGTAACAGAAAATATCTAAACTAGCCGACTTACCCCTCAGCATACATACAGTACCCTTCTCAGCCTCAGCGCACTTCCACTCTGCCAACCTCAGCATCAGTCTACAATCGCCCATACAGCTTCAGGGCATTCCTTACGGTACACCCCAAAATATGCTGTACGGACACCCCTCTATTTCTTGCTATCATCTCCGCCACATCCAAAATTTCTGTTGGAGAAGAAAACGAACTTCCTGCCTTAGTAAAGTAAGGAGCGTCCGTCTCCAACATCAATTTTTCCTCCGGCACCATCCGAAGAGCAGCACACTGCTCGGCAGAGAAGCTTTCCACTGCTCGATTGAAGCTGAACAGGGCACAAGTAAACCTTGTAAGCCAACTGTTCAACACAAACGAGTTGCCATTAAAGCTGTGGACGTGTATTCTCTGCCTTTTCTGTACTCTATTCCTTTCAAGGAGATGGAGCAACAAACAATGCGCTTCAGTACCGTCATCCCTCCGCATACCCCGACAATGGATCACCAAGACTTTGTCTGGTTTCACCATCGGCAAGAGTTTACACAGAAGGCGCATCTGGTAATGCCATTCTTCCTCCCCAGTCGAGTGGTCCAGCCCAACCTCACCCACAGCAACCACAGCTGGATGAGAGAGCAAGGTGCCCATCTTATCCAGCCCTTCAGTCACAAATCTATGTGACCTAGCAGCCTGCTTGGGATGAAAGCCAATGGCCACCATAACCATAGGAGGAAGATTGTCTAACTCTTCAGAACTAGGGTACTTATGGGGGTCACAATAGTTGGCCACAAGACCAACTAAGTTCACCTTTCGTTCCCTAGCAACCACGTCCATAGCCAAGATCTCTTGGAGGCTCCCTACGCCTGCGTAACCGCAAAGCCGGTCCAAGTGGAAATGGCTATCAACAGCATCTGGGATAACCGGACCCACTACAGCCAGCGAAGGGCAAGGTGCCTCATCGCTAGGCTCTGGAAATAAGGTTTTCCAGGTGTGTCGGTGCTCACCAGACAACAAAGCCGACACCACATAGACCACTTTCCAGTGCAAGAGACAACCCACACTATTAACAGGGTTAAAAGCGAATTGCTCAGGCACTGGCTGCTTCACAAACACACAAAAAGCCTCCATCATCCCCCAGTCATCTGACTCCCTTGTCACAGGCTTAGACTCGCTAACCATACCATGGCTATTGATCAAGGTGATCAAATCTGCCAAGGACGCCTCACGAGCCAGAAGCCAACGACCAGCCTGCAACAGTGCTTGCCTTCTCTGATTGAGGAGGGACGCTGTCAAGACCAACCGGGAGTTGAACACCGGGGGATTATGGACCTTCAGTGCATGCACCTTAAGGTACGTAGCACCCTGGCTATCACAACCCCCTACCAAGCACACCCGACCCTTCGCAGGTTTCCTCACGAAGCTGTCCCTGACTTCCCTAAGGTTGTCACGGCAAATCTTCATCTTTTTTGCCTCAGGGTTGAAAATATTACGTTTCAACCCACAGAGAGCAATTTTTGATGAAGAGACAGCCCCTGCAGAGGAAAACGAGAGGTCCTTTGTTTGTAGTCCCTCTACACTGCAACTCAATCGGGCGCTCGAGGCAGAACGCTTGTGTTGACGCGATTTGGGTACCGACTGAGCAGTTATAACCGGAATCACAGAGCCAGGACAAGGTGCCCTAATGCTCTCATCCACAGGAATCACAGAGCCAGGACAAGGTGCCCTTATGCTCTCTTCCACAGACCTAGACGGTTGTAACTCAGGCTTGTCAGGAATCACAGAGCCGGGACAAGGTGCCCCTAAACTCTCATCCATCGACATAGTCTCTGGCACAGCCCCAAGAGCAGCTTTACGTGCAAGCCTTTTAGACCGCTTAGCGCGTGCGCGCTTTGCAGCCTTCTTGGCAGCTCGTGCACTTTTCTGGGACTTACACTCAGAGACATCCTGAGGTGGCTCAGACTCAACAGTGGGGCAAGGAACAGAACTAGGAGTCCCGCTCCCCACCTTCATGGGCGACACCCCAGAATTTCCCTTAGGACTAGGAGTCCCAAGGTCAATATCTAGGTCAGAGCCCAACTCATCCATTGTTAAATCACCCAGACCAAGCAAAACTGATGAGCCAGGAGTAGATGGGGACCTAGGACAAGGTGCCTTAGGTACTGGAGATCCCATCGGGATGACACAAGGTGTGTCATCCTTGTCCTCCACACCAACAACATGCTGGACTCTGGGTATGGATGGGTCACTCTTGAGCCTAACATCCACCCTATCACTACCGTCCGGGGCCAACTGCACTTTGGATTTAGGCGGACATGGCAGCTTCCAAACATTAACACTGATCCAATCCCTATCCATAATCTGATAAGATTCAAGGGACTTGGACAGCTTCTCCAGCCACCCCTGAAACTTACGTTTCTGCCTTCCCATACTATGCCCTGACTTAGCCAAGGCAATCATACGTTCCAGCAGAGACAAAGCCAGGGGTCGGTCCTTTGGAAGCAAAAACCCAATGTTTTTGGCGAAGTCATCGGGGTTATCGTAAACCTTGCCAGCGGCCAGCAGAGCTTCAGAACGCTTACCAAAATCTGACATCTTATTAAGATAACCTGAAAAGATAAAAATAAAACAACACAGGTTAGTCTACGGACATCGACTGCATTTGTACTTGTCAATGTCCAAAGCATCAGAGGCTGAAACATTCACGCAAGACCCGTGATACCATTCTTCACACCAGTCACACTGGATCATGAAACGTCCATGGTAAGGCTTTCTACATATACAATACAAGGTATCATCATCATGTATTGTATCCTCACTAGATTGCCCACCTTGCTGATATTTCCTGATCCAATCCGGCAGATTTCTATCACGGCAGGGGGACATCCTGTCATGGTTCACCACAAATACAGAATTTCTCAATTGGACCCTGTAAACATAGGATGACAAATCCTTCACGATAACAGCAGGACCCTTCCAGGGAGAACACAATTTCTTGCATTTTCCCTTTAGCACAGCTGAATCCAGAAGATAAACAATGTCACCCCTAGCATAAGGCCTCAAAAGCACTCTTAAGTCATAATCTCGTTTCATCCTCTTGGATGCCGCCTTAAGAGATTTTCTAGCTGTATCATGAGCCAATTCAATAGACGATGTCAGTTTTACAACATATTCAGCTGCATCATCAAATTTCATGGACTTCCCTCTAGGAAACATTAACTGTGCGGGCACATTTACCTCCCTTCCCAACATTAATTTGTTAGCTGTAAACCCTGTGCTGCGATTTACTGAAGCCCTTATCGCCCCTGCTATCTGCTGAATATGTTCATCCCAACGATTTTGGGTTTTACCTATGAAACAACGCACACTGTCCATCAAAGTCCTATTGAAGCGCTCAACTTGACCATTTGCAGAGGGACGATATGGTGTCGTCCTACTTTTATGAATCTGCAAAGTATTACATACTGCTTCAAATAGCTTACTTTCGAAGTTACGACCTTGATCCGAGAACAGCTGATAAGGATAACCGAACCTACTAAAAAAGACATCAATGGCAGCTTTAGCTGTAACCTCTGCCCTCTGGGAAGGCAAAGGTACACATTCTAACCACTTGGTGAATTGGTCAACCATCATCAAGCAGTATTCGTTGCCATTTTTCGTCCTTGGAAGTGGCCCAAGAAAATCCACATGTACGCGTTCCATAGGTGCCCCAGCCTGGAATTCAGTCAACGGAACTTTACCATACCGCTTGTTCTTCTTGTTACGGCTACACACATCACAGCTCAGGACATAATGTTCAATCATGGTAGACATTCCGTACCAATAGAATTTCTCCATCAGTTTCGCCCTAGTTCTTGTAACACCTTGGTGACCAGCGGATGGCAAATCATGGTGCCAATACAACGCTAGTTCCTGTAAGGTTTTTGGTACTACAAGTTTGAGCTCTCCTGATTCAGGATCAACCCTAAATAGTACCCCATCTACCAATTTGAACATGTCTTTATTAATCCAAAGATATTTGCTGGCTGGACTTAATATAAATAATTCCCCTTCGGAGGGGCAAGTTTTGGAAACCAACCACCCTAATAGGACAGCCAAAGTTTCATCAATGGATTGCTCTTTCCTGAGCTGCTCTGCAGTAAAACCCCAACAAGAAGGGCTCTCAATGCTGTAGGACACTGGCAGTTTGGTTTGGCCATCATGAGAAACTGACAATTCATTAATAGAAATGACAATAGCCTCATCACTCAGGCCAAAACCATCCACATCCGTGTCTAAGGTAGACAACAGTGGACTGAGCTCTACCTGGTCTGAAACTGAGCCCACAACTACCCTTGGACCCACAGCATTTTCCGCCAAATTAACAGCATCGTCTACTGTCTCGTAAAAAGTCCCCCACTGGGAATGGGCTCTGGTACAGTAGTGACAACCCCCACAAGGCAACCCTGACGGTTGGACTCCAGCCATATACTCCGCACAAGGTGTGAGGGTGTCTGGAATCCTAGATAACCCGTCAGCGTTGCCATGCTTAGCACCAGCACGGTGTTTCACAACCATGTGGTACTGACACAGCTCTTCCATCCACCGGGCAAGTTGCCCCTGTGGATCTTTGAAATGCAAGAGCCATGTCAGACTGGAGTGATCACTACGGACCACGAACATTCTACCTAACAGGTAATACTTGAACTGCCGTGTGAATCGTACTATACTCAAGAGTTCCTTTCGGGTAGTGCAGTACCGTTTTTGCTCCGGTGTCAACACAAAGCTGCTGAATGCGATTACTTTTTCTTCACCCCCCTGAATTTGACTCAACACCCCACCTATAGCCATATTGGACGCATCACAGTCCAAGATGAACATGTCTGAGGTATTTGGCAAGGCCAACACCGGAGGCTGAGTCAAAGCTTGTTTCAGAGCGAAAAAAGCAGATTGTTCCAGGTCCCCCCATTTGAATTGATTCTTGCCAGTTAATTTATACAATGGTTGAGCTAATTCAGCAAAATTTTTAATAAATGACCTATGATAATTAGCAAAGCCCAAAAACCGCTCAACATCTTTCGAAGACTGCAAGGTAGGCCACTTTTGAACACATTCAATGTCCCTAACTGACATACTAAGGTTATTGCCTGTCACGGTCCTACCAAGGAATTCCACCTCAGTTTTAAAGAACAAGCATTTTTTGGGCTTAAGCTTCAAACCATGTTGTCTGAAACGTTCCAAAGATTCTCTTAAATTATTTAAATGGTCTTCAAATGTTTTACCCATGACCAGAATATCATCAAGAAATGCCAGAATGGTTTTCCAAGTCAGCCCCCGCAAAACTAGATTCATCACCCTAGAAAAGGTGGCTGGTGCATTTGTCAATCCAAAACCCATGCGAACATGCTCAAAAAGACCATATTTTGTCAGAAATGCGGTCTTTTTGCGGTCACTCGGTTTGACAAGCACCTGCCAGTAAGCTGAATTTGCATCCAACTTGGAAAACCAAACATTCCCGGCCAAAGAATCAAGACAATCTTCTATCAAGGGAAGTGGAAATTGGTCCTTAACAGTAACCTCATTCAGTGCTCTGTAGTCTATACACCAACGTACACTACCGTCACGCTTTCGTATAAGTGCAGGAGCAGAAGCCCAGTCAGACGTACTTTCTTGAATCACCCCCGCCCGTAACATTTTATTCAAATGAGTTTCTTCCTCATCCGCAAAACAAGCTGGGGTACGTCTTAACCTTTGCTTAATAGGCTTAGCGTCACCTGTGTCGATAGAATGCTCTATACCCGTAAAATTTCCCAGATCATACTCATTTTCAGCAAAAACATCAGCAAAATTAATTAACAATTTTGCCAACCTTTCTGCTTGTTCATCATCTAAATTGCCTTTAGATGACTCAAACACATCTTTCAAATGGTTCGGTACAGAACAAGAATAGGATCCTTGTTCAACAGAGGACTTGGTTCTTAAATCACTAAAGCAAGGTGCCTTTGGATTCTCAGAACTAACCGCATGTGATTCCCCATTACCCCCAGCTTCAACAACATGCACACAAGGTCTATCAGTGACATCATTCACCAATTCATCAATTTCATAAGCCGTCCCAACAAGTTTCCCCTTTTTCAAGGTGTGGAAATTGTCTGACGGGTTGATGAAACACAGAATTGGATCTTGATTAGCTTCTCGGACCACTTTAGGAACCAAGAGTTTTAAATCACTCACCGGCTCAATGTAATAATTGTCCAAATTTTCGGTCATTTTACAATTAACCCTTACCACCGAGTTAGGTGGTACCACTAAGCGCTTAGCGACAGATACCCTTGCCAACAATGGTTTAGAATCCTGTAATCTAGTTACCAATGGAATATTCTCCCCATTAATCACCAAGCAATCCGAGCACAGATCAACGCTTGCTTGCATGTGTTTTAGCATATCATGACCCAGTAACATATCATCATTTATCGGGGCAACGTAAACCCTTTCAAGAAACTGTTGCTCCCCAATGGTGATATTAACAGGTTCGGTTACCCAACCCTGCGTAGTTGAACCCTTGTCTGCCAAATGCATATTAACCATTTGTAATTTTTTAGGTTTAACAGTTAATCTATCATAGACAGCTGAAGAAATTATTGAAACCTCAGCGCCTTAATCTACTCGCGCCATAATTCCCAAACTTCCCAGCCCAATTTTAACAAAAGATGAACCAGCCCTAATAGCATTAACTGACACGGTTTCAACCTCACCATACAATGAAACATTACCAGAGTCTAAATCCAAAAAATATTGGCCATTTACATCAGCGGGCATTGGGGTGCGGCCTTCACCACCAGCCCTCTCTAGTTTTCCGAACCATTATTTGGTGCAGGTGCACCCCCCTCTGATCTCCTAGCTAAAAATTTAGGACAACTGGAGCGAAAATGACCCAATTCCTTACAATAAAAACAGCGCACTCTTTTCTTAACTGAAGGGTTATTTGACTCATTAGACGGTGCCACCTTAACTGAATCCTCCAGCTTTGCAGTCAATGCTGCTAATGCCTTTTCTAATTTTTCAAGGCGCTCATCACTCACTGAACCAACGGCATTAACAGTTAACGCTGATTTACCCTTTTTAGCATTGTCAGTTGCCTGTGACAGGTGCTGATACTGTCTAATCTTGTCAATGGCCTCAAATATTGTTTGAGGTTTCATGAAACAAGCTTGTTTGCCAGCTTCTTTATCACAGCATCCAAGGCAGAATTTAGAGATAACCTCTTGCACCACAAAACTTTCTGGAAGGTCCAAAAAAGCAGCTGTTGCAAGGGTCATGACCCTGTCAGCCCAATCCTCCAAAGTTTCAGATTGGCCCTGACAAGCCTGCTGAAATCTGCCTCTGCTGGTCTCTGGCAATTCCTTAGTACCATACCTACTTTCCATTTTTCTAGTCAGCTCCTGATATGAGTAATCTTTACCCATGCCAGTTATGATAGAAAAATATTCCAGAGCTTTGCCCTCCAAACACCAGTGTAGGTAGTCTTTGCATTCTCCCTCCCCCCACCTGTTAGCCATTTTATAACTCGTAAATTTTTGTTGAAATGGTACCCAATTAGTGGAGCCATCAAAACGTAAATTCTTAGGTAACTTACGGGGGTCCCCCCTCTTATCTTTCCCAGAAAATTCCCCTTTTTGTTTTCTAGAACTTCTATTTAAAGATTTACCCGAGGCTGAACTGTTAGAATCTGAACTACCTGTCGACTGTGACTGTTTTTTGGGTTTAGCTTTGGGTTTACCTCTAGAATTCAGAGTTCTGGCATCCACCAAAGTCTCATCATCTGACTCATGGACACTTGGCAAGTCAAGGTGACTATACCCAGACCAACGAGTCAAATTTTGTCGAGTGCCATGGTGTACTGATTCAACAGCTTCAGCATGGCCCCTCGAATGATCAACCCTTGGAGGCTGCCTTTGAACCCTATTTTCAGAATGATAATTAGACTGTTTCTTGTATGGTTGAGCCCGGTGCTCCTGCTGGGGCTGGTTCACATGCATTTCACGAGCAACATCCCTATTCTGTCTAAGGTAGACACTATCAGGGTAATACTGTTGTTTAACGTTACTATGCACAACACCATCCCCCACAGGCACCATTCCCCGACCAACAATATCATTCGCAACCCTTGAGCTACTCCAAGACTCATCCTGTGCGAATAAGGAACCCTCATCATAATATTCCTGTGCCGGCCAAGTCCTACCCGATGAAACGTACTCCCTGCCACGAACATGCCCTGAACCCCCCGCCGACCTGACTCTGGACCTCGGCTGACCCACCCCTAGTCTATGACTAGGTAAATCTTGATGTCCAAATGTTTCAGGTATAGGATTGGGGGGAGTGTGGTATCCCACTGCAGGATTCTGGACAAGGTGCCCGCCCACACTCTTAACATTCTCCGCATATTCCACTGACACAGAGCCCGTCTCATCTAAGTATGAATCATCATCTTCATAATAATCACTTTCATAATTATTAACTGGGCCCCTATACAACTGTTGTTCTGAAATATTGCTTCTCTTGCCCGCATGAGAAGGTCGTGCAAGTTGCAATGACCTGCTCATTTTGGGATGTCTGACACTCTTATGTCGATTCATCGCAAGGTGCGCTGAACCACTACCTTTAGGTTGACTGGCATCATCCGCAGCACCTTTACCTGGCCTATGCACATTCCCAGCCATCACTTTAATAGGGCTGGAATGCGCAACAGCAGAAGTAAAATACTGCGGCACATCCGCCACCTGCCTACCACCCTGAACAGAGCTGCTAACACAGCGAACAACAGTGCCACTAGTTTGCGTAGTGGTATTACTTGAACTAGTCACCACCACAGAAACAGTAGCTGCCGTATCACTTGTCGTCTTAGTCCTGGGCGAGAATCTGGACAAGTAAGCACTTATGTCACTTAGTTCATCTGACACAGCACCCATCTCGTCCAAACCTCCCCCCCCCCCCCCTGGGCCTAACAGCAGAACCACCAGCCTGTGCAACCGCTGACCTCCTTCCTACCGGAGTGAAATCAAGCAGCTCAAACAGAGCTGGGCTTAAGCTGCCAACAACACTGCTCATAATATCTGCAGACATGTAACCCAGTGTATTTCTTAAACGGACAATACACCCTGCCCTCTTGCTGCCAATGCCCGGCAAAGACATTAGCTCATCTTTACTGGCAGTATTTACATTAATCTTCATGTCAGACAAAAAATTTAACAGAAAAGAACTGATAATTTAATATAAAAAAAATACCTTAATTGTCCAAATTCCCAATATATATCCTCTGTATACTATACAGCAAACCTGTTTATTTGAGTAAACTCAAAAACAAAAACAAAAATACACAGACCAAATTAACTGAACAAAATGGGCCTATTATTTGGGACAATTTCAAAAGCGAAATTAAATACAAATACCAATCCTCTTGTGTTAAATAAGACTTTTTTCCTCGTCGCCAATGATGTAAAATTATAAACAACACTTCAGAACAGTTTAAACATGTATATTTTGCCCGATGTAGGCAGATAAACTTACGTACAACCAACTTCAGAATTCAATCGAAGAGACAGGAAGTGTACCCGGTCATTCGGTTACCCTCGCCTAAAACGCTAACGAATGTCATCAATCAGGGGAGGCAACCGATACAACAGAGCTATCCCGACGTCGGGTATTTTCGTGGGTGGGGTATTTTCGTGTTTTCACCGTTTTCCGGTATAAATAAGTTTTGTGCGCACGCGTGGTTCCGGTCACGTGTTTTTTTATGTCTGCATCATAATGTATACACGGACATTTTTTTTTCCAAAATGGAAGTTAGAAGGTAAGTAGAACAAAACTTGAATGTATAGTCGTGTTCGCTAATATCGCGGGTTCGGTAATATCGTGGTATTGTCCCTTTGTTGTTGTTATTCCCGATGCGCCACCTAGCGATAATTGCAGTGACGCCATTTTGTAGGTCACACGTCATCAGTTACGTAAACAATTGTAATAGTCCGCATATTGCAATAGGATCCGTAGTGTATACTTACAGTTTAGCCAGAGTTGTCGTTCGTGATAGATTTCGCGGGTTCAGTCATTCTGTCACGAGAATCAGGAGAGTCAACATCAAAACTGGTTCACTTCTTTTGTCTACCTTGTAGTATGTTAGAATTGTGAAACTGTAGTTTAGTTTTATTATGTAAGTATTCTTAAGTTCGGTTAGCTATCGGTTTGTCTTTGTATTGGTATTTTCTATCTGTATTTTGTATTGAAAGTCGAGCTGTCAAATTATTCGTCCCCTATTCACTTCGTTCTGAATTCCAACTTAACATATTTCACTTTGTTCCAACAGTTTATAACAACACAGTATGATGGACTTGTGAGAGAAAGAAGAGTTATTTAGATGTTTTAGTCATTGGAGCTCATCCATATGACGATGTGTGTTATTGACATTTGGATATACAGATTCTTCATGATATTATAGAAATTATTTGGAAAGACTGATACATTAAAAGTAGATGAAAACAGATTATATTGTTTTTGTACTTGGGTAATTTTACCTTACCCCCCTCCCCTTGATGTAACACAATCAAAAATTGCTAGTCTAAATGGGGAATTAACTTACTTTCTCTTCAACTATCAATATAATTGAAATCCCGTAAATGTTCCGTACCACCATGTCGCCGAAAACTGCTTTTATTAAAAGAAAACCGAGCCCAGCACTCTGAATTTCGCAAAAAGTTTGTCTGCTGCATTATTTTTATGAATAAAATGGCTGCAGTCAATGCGATAAAAATAGGCACTGTATTTATGGACTATGGTTCTGATGACCGGTACCAATGCTCGGCGCCCGCAACACGTGCGTACGAATTATTTTCAACAATCGATCATCGTTTTCTGAAAATGCATGTAATTTTGAATAAATATATAGAAAATTAACAAAATATATGTATACTAAATTAAGCTAAGTTTTAGTCTCATTTAAAACACGTGTTTTCACACTTGTAAACTCTTCAATATATGAATGAAAACATTGTATAATAATGAAAATGATTGATATCAAGAGCAATACTTGTTCACATTTATAATATATATGATGCTCTACTTCTTTGTCGTACATATATTCTACTCTTTAGTATATCTGTAGGAAATGCATAACCAAACTGAAATGCAGACAAGACTGATATCAACACTTGTTTGCTCACCAGAAGGGAAGCATTACTTATTTTGAACATATCTATATATGGAACAATTTATTATGTATTATAAAAAGTATGATATCAGTATTGTGTTGTTGTACTTATTCCCCTAACTGTGACTAATTTCACATCCATGATAGAGGGTAATGATGAATGGTATCTGTGGTCATTGAATAAAATTACCATTTTAAAGTCAAATGCTGATATAATATGATATTATTATAAACTGAATAGTATTATGTAACTTAGGGTGATATTAACGACAAAATTGAAATTATTGTTCATGTTCAAGAACGACTACTCTTGAATGAATTACGGTTATGTGAACATAGCCAATAATTAATATCGGCTGTTGTTGACAGGTGTGCGTTAAATGCGTCTTTCACAAACTTTTCAGCCAAAATATTACAGGAAACTATTAAATTTAATAGAAAAATGTTTTTGTTGAATAATTAAACCATTTTTATTCGATTAATATCTTAAGTTCACGTGAAGAAAACTAGGTTTAAACGACTATAAAAGAAGTTTCAACATGAGTTGTCTTCCATAACAACTGCAACCGGTGACTATATTTCAGAAATTTAGGTCAGATAACGACAAATTGAATTCAGCAGGTTTTATTTAGGTCAGACGTCGATATTTTTAATAATACCGCGAAAAATCCGCGATACGCCGAGCACTGGTCCACCCTCTTTTAGACTTTGGGGAGGGCAGGGAAATCAGGACATTTTTTAACGTGTGGTTGGAGTAAAGTTTATTTCTGTGTTGAAAAAAATTAAAACAAAGTGTTTGTTTTTGTGTTATTAATTCCCTTATATGATAATGCATACATTACCTATGACAGTCTTTATGTAATTTAGATGAAACAGAGTCTAACTCTTAAGTTTTAGTCTGTGTACATGCATCCGAAAAGGTGTCTACTTTTGTAAAAGTTAGATGATCAAAATAAATTAATTTATGATTGTAGTGGGCTATTATTACATTCAAATAATTAATCAAATTGTTTTATTCACACATTAGTTAGGTGTATATGTTTCAAAGTGGTCCAGGAAAATTAAGAACAAAAATTGTCAGTCACGTACGAAAATTATTGAGGATGAATGCAAATACTGTGGACATTTAAAACTTCGAATGAACGGTCTTTTCAACTAAATATTGAAAAAATATTCATCAAATGAACAGTGATTTAATTTCTTCGTATAATGACCTCATGATTCGGAAATTAAATGTAAAATTTGATATATTTATCACAATATAGTTATGTACGGAAAAGTCTGGACTTTATCATATTCTCCGACGAATTAAGATTGTTGACTTAAATTTAAATAATGTCTCACTGATGAGCTGCTGATAAGTAACAATAAATGTGTGAAAGACTTATTACACACACCTCTGATGTCATCAGATGATTGTTATACAGGATGACACTAATCCCTCGATTAACATATTGACAAAGTCTATTGTCAATTTGTCATCAACAATGACGTAAACAACAGTTGAATTTATTCGTGTATGATAATAACTGATAATGATCTTTGAATTTTATGATTTTCAATTTTCTTGGCAGGGCGTTTTGAAAAAGGGCAGGGCGTCAGGTTTCAAGGGCAGGGTGCGGCGCCCTGCTAAAAAGGGCTAGCTGGAGCACTGTTGCATCAAACTGTGACGCCAGAGGTGCATTCAACAATGTGAGCGCTTGAGCAAACGTCTGCTTTGCGAATTGTTAAGCTATTGAACGACTGTGAGCGCTTACTGTAAAATCTAAAAGGCGTCTAACTGCATTGCACCATTGGCCCCTTGTGAACGCAAATGGCGCAATACCAATCGTCTATTGGGCCCATTGGGCGCACTCGCCGAAAATATGGCTATCTCGCGCATTTGATGACTTCCTTTATTCTGTGCTAGTTCTTTTTGTTACATCCATTTCGCTAAACGGCAAAGCCAAGATAAAGGGTACCTCTTCAGTCTCACATATGGCAATTTTCAGACCCCATCAGAGTGCAGAATCTTTTATAGAAATATAAAGACATGTCTATTAGGCACTAATTTCCAAAAGATCTTGGATGGAACATGTAAAACAAAAAAGTTAAGTACGGTTGAATATATGTACCCAAGGGGCCTACGGACTCTACATGGTAATTCATATCACCACACGAAAAATTAGAAAGATGTATATTTCTTGTAAGTAATTTGGTATTTAGTTTGATAAACATGTACTTTAAAATTTGGAAGAAAATCTACGCCCACTCTCTCATTGTCTGCAACATTAACCAAGGTAAAAAGTGCAAATACCCCAAAATACACAGGGAATGTTAAGTTTCAATTTACGTATAGATGAGAAAAAAAGAAACAAAACCGATTTTTATATTTTTTATATTTGAAAGTATTCGAAGATGAAGACAACACATTTAGAACAAGTTTGATATGAATAATATGGTTTTGCTGACCCTAAAAAGAATATTATATACATTTGTAATTGGTCCCAGGGCTACGGACTCTACACAGTAATTCATATCACCACTAGAAAAATTATAAAAATGTATATTTCTTATAAATGAATTATAAATAAGTTTGATATACACGTATTTATCAATTTGGAAGAGAATCTACACTGACTCTCAAAGTCTGCAACATATACCAAGGTCAAAAGTGCAAATACCCAAAATACACAGGAATGTTAAGTTTAAATTTACATTTAAATAAGGAAAAAGAAACAACACTGATTTTTTATATTTGAAAGTATTCCAAGATGTAGACAAAACATTTATAACAAGTTTGATATGAATAATCTTATGTTTCTTGACTCAATAAAGAAAATCATAAAATGGACATCAGAGATTACGGACTCTACATTCTGTCTTGATGGTATTTAGTATACACTCTGAGACAGGGGCGGGTACCCTTCTCTTGGTTTACGAAATTACATACTTAACAAAAACTTTTAACTTTACAAAATGAACGACTCTAAAACTATAAAAAAGTAACTAGACAGTTACACTCTTTCAATTTAGATCAGGCTATGAATTCAAGATAGCCACAGAAACCAAGAGGGGGGGGGCTTCTCTTTCGTTTAGGACGGTCTGTCAGATTCGGGCGCCCAAGGTCGTGGGGACTGTCTTTCTTTGTTTCCTCCTAGTGGCGCTGCTTTTACGGGCATGATTGAAAGAAACAAAAGCCCAGGTTGGCTATTGGGCAACAATCACAAAACAAGCAACACAGCATTACCCCGGTATAAGTAAAGTAGGTCAGTAGGTCAACAGCTAAAAATAGATAAAAGTAGGTCATGACCCAATTCACGCACACATATAACACCCTGAACAAGCACACACGAGCACACTCAACACACATCTTACAAAAAACTAACAGCACTCAAACATACTCAGGCATATGAAACAATTCATCAAGTTAACAAAGCCTAGAGTAAGCTAAATATTATTATGAGGAAAATCCCCATACTTTAGGTGCTGAATTAGCAAAATAGGGGATTACCTTTCTTTGGCACACTAAATTATAACATCTTTGGCAAAGTAATCACTTAACCCAATATGAATTATATTGGGTCTCTTACAAAATTTGACCTATAATTTCGATCTCAAAAACAATATTTAAGGGGTGACAGGTCACACCCCGGGGTCTGCACATAATGCATCCTTATGGAGCGGACGGACCCTTATAAAGCTATAATCATTCATTCATTCGGTATTTAGTATATTGAACAAAGTAGTTAAATGTAAATTGCCCTGTGGAATGATATTCTTTTGATACAGTATTAATTTTCTGACTTTTGAACAAATGAGCAGTAATAGGAAGAAACAATTCCATTACTTTACGTGAGAAAACATGAAAAATGTGTGTCTCCTAGTAACATAAAATGTCAAAACAAAACAAAGTCCTGAATTTTCAACCTGTTTCTATGTATATTTCAACAAAAAAATCTATCAAATAAGTTATCTCTATACATATATAAGTTTGGGAGTAAAAATACAAAAGAATTAATTATGTGAAAATTAACATGGGGCTACGGACTCTACACCACACAAGTATCTTTTTCTATCACATATTTAAAGAGGTTTGTATGGTTTTAAGTGTAATTATCCTTTAAAAAACAATTAACTTCAACTTACAAACACTACCAATATATATTTAAGTATCTTCTGAAATGTCAAATGTATCAGTTTGACCATTAAAGAAATCTATCAGAAAATTTATAAATTACGTCAAATTTAACGTTATTTTCAACAGAATGAAGATTGTCAAGACATACAGTATTTAGATGCATAGCTAGTCAGCAAAAGTACAAAATTAAGACAATTAGAAAAGTTTTATTATTGTCCTGTATGAAAAAAAGATATAAATATAGTAGGGGCTACGGACTCTACAGCGCTACGGACAGCAATTATTTGTCTTTAGATTTCTTTTGTTCTTCTTCTGATTTTATTCCTTTCCTGTATTACCTATGTGGCACAACCAAAAACAGAAAAGGTAATAAAACAGCAGCTATGTTTCTTTATACTAAGTCAGCACACAGTTTAAAACAGGGGCTACGGACTCTACATAAATTTACAATGTTCAGTAGTTATTTTCCAAAAAGAAAATGCTATGCTCTAAAAACTTTCATTTGCGTTAAGTAAACATAATTATAAACTGTAATAGTAAAAAAGGGATACAAGTGAAATAAAGCAGTAACATAGTTTGAAAGTTTGTCAAAGATGGTAACGTAAAATTCTTACTTGCGTTACAAGGGTGCATGTTTACTCTATCATGAATATTTTCTTAAATATTGATTATATATAACTGTTGTAAAAAATACCGTATACCTGTATGTCAGTCAGAGATAGAAAACACATCAAAGTAACTGTAACCAACAAGAACTTTTCAAAACAACTGATGAAAAAAGAACAAAACCTCAGTGAGACTCAAAAACAGTGTTAAACAGGGTTTTTAGGGAATGTAATTCTAAATAATTCAAAAAATGAGAATAGAACATATATAAAACTATACATCATCAGAAAGCTCTCAAGATAACGTGTTGAAAAAAAACCACTCTTCATTTAATTTAAACTTAACTTTTCAGAATATTTCAATGTAACATTGGCAAAATCAAAAGGTCCCATTTATCTTGGCTTAGCCGTAAATTAATCAGGTACCTGCAGACTGCATAACGTTTTCTGACGTCCTTAACTATCAAATCCATCGTTAAAATTTGTAAACCTGTTGGTGGCTATGGAGCTGTTCTCCAGCTTTGTTTCTAAAAATAGATTTATCTTGACAAGATGAAGCGTATATATCTGATTTTACGCCGGTTTCTGCGAAGACTTCTAAGTCTTGTCATCATTGATTCATTGATGAAGTTCAAGATTAATTTGTAGGGCCAGGTCTATCTTCATCTGAATCAGACCAAAATCAACCCCAATCCAAGCATAAAAAGTGTGAATTACAACATAAATGGTTAAGGGACTATCGCTACAAATGTTGGTTAAAATACGAGTCAAAATCATTTATGCATTGTTCCATATGCATTAAGATGGCCAAGACAAACCTTTTTGTTACTGTATGTAAAAACTTCTGCACATTAGCTATAGACAGGCACATGTCATTTTCAGACTATAAAGAGGCTCTTGTTGACCAAAAATCTTGCTCATATTTGCAAGACTCTTTCTACTTGACCAAAAAAACTAATCAATTACAAGTGCTATGCATACAGTTTATTGGTTATTCAAGGAAAACACAGCAGCATTTAAATATTATATATATATGGTGTTCCCTGCTCAATTTGTCAAAATGATACACTTAATATCAGTAATGAACAATTAAAAGTGTATTAATTTGATTTTTTGTTATTTTATTCATAACCCTCATTTTTTATCCTGGGCCCCCTATTTTGAAGTCCATGGGCCCAACAGGCCCCCTCTCAGACCATTCTAGATTGAACACTGGATATGTTATGTGTAACAAGTAACACTCAAGTTTGCGTCCCACTTTTGGGATAATTCTTTGAGATAAAATTTTAATTTTTCCAGCCAACATCTTGATATCTAAGCGAAAAGACTCTCGAGCTGAATCGCACGGGCGCCCACGTTTAAAACAAGAGAGCTTGATGTTGCCTCCAGCGCTCGCTTTGTTGAACCCTCCTCAGGTTTTGTGCTGAAATTCGTCAATTTTATTTTTTTTGCCGTATATCACCTCAGTTCGGCGATTGCTACTATGCATGTCTATTAATAACTTTAACGGCGTTATGCAGAGGTAAACATATCTGTTACAAATCAAAATTGAATATTTATTTTCACTTGCCCATTGTCAAGTCAAAATAAAAAACTTGTTCAGATCTAGAAAAATATGACTAGGACAATTCAGACACTTGATTTCGGCACCCCTTACAGCACAAGTACAACCTGAGCAGTTTATGTTAATGAAATTAGTTCATACGTGGAAGCCTCCTTTTCTTACGTGATATGGGTGCGCAGTTTCCAAATTTTAGTGGGATTTTTTCAATTTTTCAAATTTGCTGAATCCCCCAATGCCGCGCTCTAGATGCATCCCTGTCACAGGGTGCAGAGTCCTGCTGACAATCACAATTTTACAGAAAAAAAGTTCATTATCATCAATTACATTTAAGAATATTTTTTTTATATTTGTTTCTGTATTTTCAAGGATAGATTCCCTAAATTCCAGGACACACTGCTAAATTCAAGTACCTTTTGGAATGTTTTTTATGGAAATATTGCATTCTAGTACTTTCAAAAAAAAATCTAATTCAAGGACTTTCAAAGACCTGTAAGAACTCTGCCAAATCCATAAATTATTTCAATGTTTTGACTTAATACTCTAGCTGGCAGCCATCTTCAAACGCATCCAGCAACGTAAATATAGAACATGGGACATGTTATGTCAGTTTACTTAATCACCTGTAGGGCGTTTAGTTATCGCGAATGTTACAAAACGTTCCCTAACGATACATTCGGAACTCCTCAGCCATTCGCTGCGAATAATCTTGGACATTTTTAGACGCTCTTTTGAAACTACCTGTGTTGAAGTAAACGATTATATGATCGTTTAGGCATTGAGTGATGTTTCATTTTTAGTCCCAAAATTTTGAAACATCACTCATCGCCTTAACGATTGCATATTTGTGTATTAGATTAGATTATTCGCAGCGAATGGCCGAGGAGTTCCGAATGTAACGTTCTGTAACGTTTAGTGTAATTGAACACACTACTGATTTTCCTAATGATACAGAACATCCGGGCGATCTAAAATGTAATTTAGCCCGAAACCCTGGGATTGTATTAAATATTTAGGGAAAACCACACTTAACCAATGTTCTAACTACACCGATGCTATTATTTGCATTTTCTCTGAAACTATAAAAGCTATGGCTTTGAATCTTTGACATTGTTGAATAACACACCCTATTACATTATTGTGAATGAATCCTTACTGTTTTGATAGTTTTGTTAAGTGACAATAAGTAGAAAAGAATCTCTTAAGTAATTTAGCTGTGTTTTATTCTACAAAAACTCTTAAATTATAACAGAATGACATAGGATTTTGAATACCACAGAAATAGATTCAGTGCCCAGAAAAAGGTGAAGATCAAACAGAGTTCATAAACATGGCTCAAATACAAAATTTACCAAGTAATAATGCAATAATAAGCAAATAATTAGGGACTTTAGTCAGTTATCTTTCCTTGATAAAATCTGAAGCAATCCAATTGGTAAGTAGGTCCTTACAGTTGGAATCCTTGGATTTTATCATTGAAGATTTATGTAAGGATACAAAATATTTCATCTAATATTTTACTTTATTAATTCAGATATTAACAGAAGCGATGAAATTAAGATAGTACTTTGCCTTAACAATACTTAGCGTGATTTTTAAACAAATTAAATGATGTACAAAAAAGTTATTTAAGATTAATTTTGGCGCATTGACATAGAAAAGTAAGGGTAAAATCCGAGTAATCCAACTAATTAGACCTACCTGTTTGAAGAGTATACAAGGTGAAATAACTGACTAAAGTCCCTAATTGCTGCAATAGATGTAAGAGAGAAAACTAATAATGTTAAGAAAAGATAAGCTTTTATTTTGTTACTAAGTCAGTTTGGTTTGTACGGCGGAAACAGAAGCAAACAGTTTACTTCAATACTTCTTAATTGTGAAAATTTTGCAACTATCCTGTAAGAAAATGTTTGTTATGTCTTGTTTTATTTTTTGTATTTTGTATTTTTTGTAGAATAACAGAAACTGGAGATGTCTGGAAGTAAAACAGTTCTACCATAATGATAATGATGATGTTGATACATTTTGATCAGAGAGAATAACCAGGAAAACCAAGCTAAGTTTTTTATATTAATAAAGTTATTTGTTTGTTGTTTATTGTTTTAGCTTGTCTAAATAGTCTACCTAAGATTTCATAAAAACTCTAGAAAATGAAAGCGTAGGACATTTTTGTTAAAGCAAATCTAATGGTTGAATGATGTAGTTGAATGCCTCCCTGAAACCGGGAGACATCCAGCTACATATAATAACTCTCTCTAGTGGGTTCCCTTGCAGGGGTCAAGTTAAGGGGTCAAAATATCAGTTTCTTATAAAAGTGGGGTACTTTTTGATATTTGAATTAGACAGCGATAGTACCCTCTCAGCCAATCAAATTACTTAAAAAGTGTTTGATAAAACTTACGTAACATTGTAAACTGTTGGATATTTCTTTTTTTTCCAAGTGATTACACAAATCTGTAAACTGATACTAAAAACTCGTCTCATTTCAACTAGGTACATAATTTTTGTGATTCAGAATTACAAGAGAAAACATTTATGTTGTTAGCCTGTAAAAAGTCCCTGGTGACATTTGCAACGTAGGGTCTATGGTTTTTATGCTGACAAAGTCTTGATGTTGCCAGAAAATATAGACACTCACAGGACCTAACAGATGGTCTATGGGATTACCTTAGTAAACAAGGAGTTGTGACTTTAACTTACTTTGAGACACTGATTAGTCTAAGGGCATTACAACACCATTGCTGCAATGATAAGAGCGGAGTGATAGACATTGATGACGGTGGCATAACTTTAGAAGTACTCCGCTCTACTGTATACACCAAACAAGTCTTCACTTTAGTTGCTTTACAGCACTAGCCCGGTTGGTCTACCAGGTAGCAAGTTGCACTAGCTCAATTCGAAATTTACTAGCCCAAGAGATTTTACAGAGAAATGTCCTTAATATCTTATTTTTGTACATCTAAGTCATCACACAATATAACTAATCTGCTTTTCATATTTCTGAGAAATGTCTTTCAAAATAATTTTAGTCACATTAGCCACTCTAGCTTAATGCAGTTGTTTTCAAAGTAATTCCAGCAACTATGATGCAATGAAATCAACTGATAGGGCATTACATAAAACACAAATGAGGAGGCTACCAGTATTTCAGGGTCCGAGTCACTAAAGATCCATTTTGATCAATTTAATCGAATAACATATTTTTAATTTTGAACTAAACAATGTTTATAAATTCTTTAAATAGGCTCATTTTCTCACAATGAAAAAAATATTTGAAAAATATCCATAACATGCGGAGTAAGAAAATTATTGGGGACGAATGTTTTACATTAACTATGACGTTTTTAATAAATCAAGTTACTGTTGCATGAATTCAACAATAACATCATTATTGAGAAATCAACATGAAATGAACGGCCTTCAATCTCTATGCTTTATGGCAGTTAGTTTTATTCAAATGGTAAAATCCCGGTACGTGAGAAATTTGTTAATGCAATGACTTACGCAATGACCTTGATCAAAAGTTAAGCTTTATCATTTAGAAGCGGTAAGACAAAAGGGTTTGTTTGTCAACAATTAATTTATCACAGGTCTTTAAGTTGATTGCAAAACGGAACAATGAATGTGTAAAAGAGTGATTACACAAAATTCTCAGACAAAAGTTGTACAAGTTAACGTAGAAGTGCGTTTGAGTACGTCTTTTTCAGATACAAACATGATTCGGATACGAAAACAGGACTCGCCGATCGGGCTACTGACTAAGATTTTCGCTTACCCGTCAACAATATCACTTGTCGGCAATTCCACTCGTCTCGGGCATCGAGCATGTGGATTTCATCGAAGAAAAGTTGTACTTGAACACATTTTTCTGCCGAATCCACCATTATAGCGCGCACTTGAAAATGACTTATCTCCCTTTAATACGGGCTAGTTTTCTGCGACTTCGCTGTCCACTGAAATCATAATCGATTTATCGTTGCTCAAGTTTTTCTAACCTATTTCGGCGATGCCGGCGATAATCGGAACATCACTAGTACTATATAATGCCCTCATGATGTTATGCATGATGTTAAAAGTTGTTTCAGACATAAAACAAACTAAAACAAACTGTATTTTCTTGTTCCTAAAACCTAACAGAAAACTTGAAAACTAAGAAATTTATAAAAAAAGATAAATACAATGCAGGGTTAATAATTAAATATCACTTTCATTTAGGTTTTTTATCGTCGAATTTAACACATATATAGGTCATGTATATGAAGGCCAGCTTTTCCTAGTATAGGTTCCCCGGACACTTCTATCACCTGTACTAAATTACCCTATCATGAGGCCGACAACTCTTGTATAGGGTATGACCTACTGCGACCGGGCTCGAACCCGCGATCTCCAGACATGCTAACCACTACGCCACGGCTGAGGCTTTCATTTAGTTTGCAGCTTTATAAAATGCAAGATTGTATCAAAATTCCAAACTGAATCCATATTGGATAGTCTGTCAAGAATTGGTAATTCATAGATATTGCGATTTCCGATGATGGCCCTAACTTATGAATACACGAAATCTCGTTTATATTTCAACCTGTGTGACTGGTAAATGATATATTTATCCGTAAAAATCATGCATGAAAATATGTTTACCAAGTCTCAGTGAATTAACATTTGGTCTAACAGCAAACATTAAGAAATAACCTATATAATAATAAAACACTTTGTCTTACCTGTTGGTCCTGTGTAAGGTTCATCTCCTGTCATTACCAGAAGTATGCCAATAAAAAACATGCTCCAGTCATTGTACAATTGTCTTCAACTTTAATAAAAACTAAGACATCACCACCCATCTCTGTTTTTAATAGAGTATCCAATCTTTCATTGACAAACCCCAATCTCTGAAAATGGATGTTATAATAAGTAACATATAGACGATTATATTATAGAGACATCATCTCACACAATATCTGTACTAAGTAACATAGAGACGCCACATCACACGATATATGTACAAACATTAAGAAATAACCTATATAATAATATAACACTTTGTCTTACCTGTTGGTCCTGGGTAAGGTTCAACTCCAGCCATTACCAGAAGTATGCCAATAAAAAAAAATGCTCCAATCATTGTATGATTACCTTCAAATTTAATAAAAACTAAGTCATCACCACCCATCTCTGTTTTTAGTAGAGTATCCAATCTCTCGTTGAAAACCCCCAATCCCTGAAAAAGGATGTTAAAATAAGTAGCATAGAGACGACAAAGAGGCATCATCTCACACAATATCTGTACTATGTAACATAGAGACAGCACATCACACGATATATGTACAAACATTAAGAAATAACCTATATAGTAATATTACACTTTGTCTTTCCTGTTGGTCCTGGGTAAGGTTCAACTCCAGCCATTACCAGAAGTATGCCAATAAATAAACATGCTCCAGTCATTGTACAATTGTCCAACTTTAATAAAAACTAAGACATCACCATCCATCTCTGTTTTTAGTAGAGTATCCAATCTTTCGTTGAAAACCCCCAATCCCTGAAAAAGGATGTTATAATAAGTAACATATAGACGACATAGAGACATCATGTCACACGATATCTGTACTATATAACATAATAATAATAATAATAATAATAATAATAATATTATTATTATTATTATTATAAAGACTTTATTTAGCGAGTCTACCCATTTGGATGAATTCAATCTTCCATGTGGACCTCAAGACATAGAGACATCATGTCACACAATTCATGCACGCTTTCTATCAGGTTAAAATTCTTTTTCCAGTTTATGTTTTTATTTGTCTACTAAGACGTTTGAACAGTTTTTATTTGTCTACTAAGACATCTGGGCAGTTTTTATTTGTCTATCAAGACTTCTGAGCAGATTTTATTTTTTTCTGTAATGTAACTGATAATTTTTATCCCAGAACTTATGCTTGTTGCCATTTACATAGCACATTCTGTAACTTTCAGCACTGGGTGTGCTTGTTGCCAAGGCATGACACTGATGTCCCCTGTTCTACTGTTCTGCCTTTCTTCTGGCTGTCCTTTTACATTCTGTAACTTTCAGCACTGGGTGTGCTTGTTGCCAAGGCATGACACTGATGTCCCCTGTTCTACTGTTCTGCCTTTCTATGGCTGTCCTTTAACATTCTGTAACTTTCAGCACTGGTTGTGCTTGTTGCCAAGGCATGACACTGATATCTCCTGTTCTACTGTTCTGCCTTTCTTCTGGCTGTCCTTTTACATTCTGTAACTTTCAGCACTGGGTGTGCTTGTTGCCAAGGCTTACACTGATATCTCCTGTTATACTGTTCTGCCTTTCTATGGCTGTCCTTGTTATGCCCATGTTATGTCAAACTTTTCTGTTTTTGGTTTGTTGTCTATTGGAGGTAAAAACGTCTTCTTTTCATTGGTAATAATATCGTTGTCAATCAGAACCTTCATTTTTTTGTAAGCCTTGGTATATATGTCTTGGTATATATTTGATTAGAACATTGCTGATTTTATCATCAAATAACTTTCTTAATAACTTGGTGTCTACTTTAATCAGAAGGTATTCATAGCAAAACACCAGTTCATCTGTAAAGTAAAGGAAATCAGGCCACATACACTGGGGTCCTAAAGGTTCTTTACACACAATAAAATTTGAAGTTGTGAAGTATACTTTGATATAATCAATTCTGTGTTGTATGTACATCAATCTGATTAAAACCCGATCTACAATTTTACCGCTCGCATACTCGCTAATGTAGATCTGGCCTTTTCCAAACGAAGGTCACGTTCAGGTGACCTTTTCTCATCATAATATTCATGACGAAATTGTTATGATACGTAACTTGTTTACATCGTCTACGTCACGAAATTTGAAATGAGCCGCCCAATCGCAGCCTGTGAATATTACCGCGGTTAAATTAGCAAGCAAAACTTGGTCTAAAAATAGAAATTACGAAATCAAAATGTGATTAATAGTGTTTTCGTCTAGATGAAAGCTACGCATTGATTGGTCGACACAAAGTTCATCTCGACGTGACCTCAAAGGGAAAAAGTACAGATCCAGTACGACCGTGGTCTACTGGATATGTGTTTACGCAGATTGTATGTACATGTATTCTAATAACAAAAGCAATACTAAACGAATGTGTCTGCAATAATTTTTGCAATAAATATAAAAGAAAATGTGAACAAATTGCTTGTGTAAAGAAACTTTTGAACCAAGGGCATGTTATGTAAAAACATATCAGCTTTAATATGTCAAATGTTCTGTATTTGGATTTTTGTCTATTGGAGGTAATAACTTCTTCTGTTCATTGGTAATAATATCGTTGTCAATCAGAATCTTTAGTTGTTAGGCAGCCTTGTTATATGTCCTTAAATTCTTGTTTACATCATTGCTGATTTTATAATTAAACAACTTTCTTAACAACTTGGTGCCTACTTCAATCAAAAGTTATTGATAGCGAAACACCAGTTCATCTGTAAAGTAAAAAAAATCAAGCCACATACACTGGGGTCCTAAAGTTTCTTTACACGAAATAAAATTTGATGTTTTGAAGTATTTTTTTATATATTCAATTCTGTGTTGTATGTATTCTTATAACAAAAACAATAATAAACAAATGTATCTGCTGTAATTTTTCCATAAATATAAAAGAAAATATGAACAAATTGCTTGTGTAAAGAAATATTTCGAGCCAATTGCATGTTATGTAAAAACATATCAGCTATGTTATGTCATAATTTTCTGTATTTGGGTTGTTGTCTATTGGAGGTAAAAACTTCTTCTGTTCATCGGTAATAATATTGTTTGAAATCAGAATCATCAGATGTTTGGCAGCCTTGTGGGGGAGGCTTTTTCGTCCCCAAACAACATTGAAGAATTTAATTTAAATAACAAACAAATGTTTAAACCTTCTTACCTTTAAATTTCCCCAATACAAATGATATATAATATCCAAATTAATAAAACAATAATGATTAACACAATCCATAGTTAATTTACTTAAATGAAGTCACTGTGATAGATGCATAAACTTTAGTAGAAGTGAACGCCCGGTCTAACAGAGTCGGGCCTTTATATAATATATTTTCCCGCCAACTCAGGGAATCTGTGATTCACCTGAATCAAGAAACCGTGCGAAATAAAATGAATATGAAACAGACGATTGTGTTAACAATATCAAAGTGTTTTAAAGTTACAATAACATACCATGTATTAAGATAGTTTCAAATTATGAATGATAAAATAACATTTACAATATTTAATAGAAAAAATTATGAAAAGATAAAAAAAACAGATTCTCGCTCTTAGTGACAAGCCTTCTTATATGTCTTAATTAGATCATTGCTGATTTTATCATCAAACAACTTTCTAAACAACTTAGTGCCTACTTTAAGCAGAATGTATTGATAGCGAAATACCAGCATATCTGTAAAGTAAAGAAAAACAAGCCACATACACTGGGGTCCTTAAGTTTCTTTACACACAATAAAATTTGATGTTTTGAAGTATTCTTTGATATAGTCAATTCTGTGTTGTATGTATTCGAATAACAAAAACAATACTTAACTAATGTATCTGCAATGATTTTGCCATAAATATAAAAGAAAATATGAACAAATTGCTTGTGTAAAGAAACTTTTGGACCCCAGTGCATGTTATGTAAAAACATGTCAGCTTTGTTATGTCAAAATGTTCTGTTTTTGGATTGTTGTCTATTGGAGGTAATAACTTCTTCTGATCATTGGTAATAATATCGTTGTCAGTTAGAACCTTCAGTTATTTAGCAGTCTTGTTATATGTCCTTAATTAGAACATTGCTGATTTTATCATCAAACAACTTTCTTAATAACTTGGTGCCTACTTTAATCAGAATGTATTGATAGCGAAACATCAGTTCATCTGTAAAGTAAAGGAAATCAAGCCACATACACTAGGGTCCTAAAGTTTCTTTACACACAATAAAATTTTATGTTTTGAAGTATTCTTTGATATTATCAATTCTGTGTTGTATGTACATGTATTCTAATAACAAAAACTATACTTAGCTAATGTATCTGCAATAATTTTGCCATAAATATAGAAGAAAATATGAACAAATTGCTTGTGTAAAGAAACTTTTGGACCCCAGTGCATGTTATGTAAAAACATATCAACTATGTTATGTTTTCTGTATTCGGGTTTTTGTCTATTGGAGGTAAAAACTTCTTCTGATCATTGATAATAATATCGTTGTCAGTTAGAATCTTCAGTTATTTAGCAGTCTTGTTATATGTCCTTAAATACTTGATTAGAACATTGCTGATTTTATCATTAAACAACTTTCTTAACAACTTGGTGCCTACTTTAATCAGAAAGTATTGATAGTAAAACATCAATTTATCTGTTAAAATAAGAAAATCAAGCCACATACACTGGGGTCCTAAAGTTTCTTTACACACAATAAACTCGTTGTTTTAAAATATACTTTAATATAATCAATTCTGTATTGTATGTATTCTAATAACAAAAACAATACTATACAAATGTATCTGCAATAATTTTGCAATAAATATGAAAGGAAATATGAACGAATTGCTTGTGTAAAGAAACTTTTGGACCCCAGTGCACGTTCTGAAAACATATCAGCTATGTTATGTCAAAATGTTCTGTTTTGGGTTTGTTGTCTTTTGGTAGAAAAAACTTCTTCTGATCATTGGTAATAATATCGTTGTCAATTAGAACCTTCAGTTATTTAGCAGTCTTGTTATATGTCCTTAAATACTTGATTTGATCATTGCTAATTTTATCATCAAACAACTTTCTTAACAACTTGGTGCCTACTTTAATCAGAAAGTATTGATAGTGAAACACCAATTCATCTGTAAAATAAAGAAAATTTAAAACTTGAAACATACAATTACACAAGGTAACTAGTATGCACAATTACTTACTATTTACTATGATTTACACAAAAGATAAACTAGAAAAAGCTTTGTCTCGCACACAAGTCATCAAAGCAAATTTTGTTGACAAATATATGAATATAACATTGTTGTTTAAAATGCTAACCAAAGACAGTGAATCAGGCCAAAAGTAAAATTTATAATTGTTGTAAATGCTGCATTTGTTTAACAAGTATTTATGTGACCCTAGATATGACCTTGAACATTGGCCTTCAATCCAGGGACTTGTACAGGAAACAATGTTTGGTGTTTATTTACATTTGTATCAAGTCTACTTGAAATTCATACAGTAATAAGAAAGTGGTGACTGACGCACAAAGTCAAGACTTTTTGTTTTACCTTTAATATGACCTTGATCTACAAGGATGGTCTTGATGGAACATTTTTTTAATTGCGTTTATCGCCACATTTTAAGGCGTCCAGCACACCTAACCTAGCATTCCTTAACCCTTGTCTATAACTAGTACTCACCTACCCTTCCACAATTAAGGTAACTTCCCATATACCGTATTAATGGTGGGAAATTAACTAAATTCATTTTGTCATATTTTCATGGAAGGGTATAATCTTTCCTCGTGGGATTCGAACCTGTATCCTCTCGGGACACAAGATTCCAAATTTACAATTGCGCTATTGACTCAAGTTTATTCATTATATACATTGTAGTTAAATATTAATAAATCATGTTAATTGATGAACACAATGTTTCTGATGGGAACTTTTTTTAACAAGTATAATTCTTGAAAATATCGCAAAAAACCTGATAAAATTACATGAAATGTTTGAATTGTTTTATTATTTTTATCATTTGTTATTATTTTACTTTAATGTACTATTTTATTAAAGTGGAGATAAAGTTATAAAAAATTGTGATATTTGATGTAAAATATACTTGTAATATAAAATCTAAAAGAATTAATTGCAAATTTTGTGATGTTCATATTTGAAGATAATGTATACGCTCATGAATAATTATTTATTTTTTATGTGTGTTTCCATGAAAAATTAAACAAAAGCATTTCTTTTTTATACTTTCTTCATTAAAATTTAATTCGGCAAGTAGGAGAAAGGTTTATTTGGTAAAGCTTGCCAACTGGTACAGTTGGTGAGAACTTTGTTCTTATGGATGATAACTCCTTACGCCAACAGAAGATTTGTACAGCATTACCTTGAGAAACATGGCATTGTAAGGATGGGCTGGCAGGCAAGTTTACCTGATCTCAATCCAACAGAGCATGTTTGAGATGTGTAACAACGTGTTTGAGATGTGTAACAACGTGTTTGAGATGTGGTACAACGTGTTTGAGATGTAGTACAACGTGTTTGAGATGTGTTACAGCGTGTTTGAGATGTGGTACAACGTGTTTGAGATGTGTTACAACATGTTTGAGATGTGATACAACATGTTTGAGATGTGTTACAACGTGTTTGAGATGTGGTACAACATGTTTGAGATGTGTTACAACATGTTTGAGATGTGTTTCAACGTGTTTGATATGTGTTACAGAATATCAGACTTCTAGAAACTCACTCACAACTTCTTACATCAATTGTTGAGGTGCTCATACACACTATTAACTTAGAATTGATATAGAAGTTTACTTAAACATCCAGTGTTTATTTTTGTCATTACCTTACACTACTTGTGTAACCATTGATATTTTACTAGTATGTTGTTATTGACTTTTACTGTGATTTTGTCTACTACATATAAACTGTTATGAATATTCAGATGGATCATTCACTTGTTACTTTACTTTATGTTATGTTTTATGTATAAAATACAGTTCCCACCAAAAGTTTAGAGACAAAGGAAATTAAATAAAATTCTTAAATTCCTATGATAGTTTTTGGTAGATACATTATTTCTAACATATTTGATATGGTTTGTGATAAAATGAAAACAAATTCAATTACAAATAATACTATAACTAAAGAATCAAAACCAAAAAGCATTTAGAAATAAATGGTAGTCAAATGTTTGATAAAATCTATGTAGTAGGCTTACCAAATGAAAATGTCTCAAAACTTTGGGTGGTTACTGTATATATTTCTCTTTCATTTGTTGAGTATATATAACAATGTTATGCCTAAAGTTAACATAAAAATACACAACTAATGAACAGGCACATTAGTTGTATTTTTATGTTAATTTTTTTTTATATTTTATATTTTAGGTCTTGGAGATTTGTTTCTTCAACTTTGAAATAGGACAACTTTTTTATGAGAATAAACTGACATATAATCTACATATATATAAATAGATGTTCTCAAAAGACATGATAACTGACTATAACTTGTGAGTAAACAATTTATTTATTTATTTGTTTGTTAAGTTTTTAGCTTGACTTTTCGAAGAAAATGAGAGCTATTGCTATCACTTTGCGTCTGTGTTGGCGTTAGTTTTCAGGTTAAAGTTTTTTTTAACTCTTAATTCTTCAACACTATCCAAGTTATTTTATTGAAAGTTGGTTTACTTATTTAGTGGGCCTATATTAACCATACTGTGAAGGGGACGTAACTGTGGATGAATTATTTTCTTATACTTTAACAATTGCAAAATATGAGGTTAAAGCTTTTCCTATGTAGATTATCTTCAATACTGATCAAGATATTTGACTTAAAGTTTGTATACTTATTTGTCGGTACTATATCTACTCGACTATGAAGGGACGTAACTGTTGATGAATTATTTTTGGAGTATTCAAATATTTGGGTTTTCCCCTCTGGTACAAACAAACTTTCATCATTACAACAAAAACATGTGTGCAAAGAACAATATGATTTAATCCATAGTTCATGCTATTTAGCAATAATGTGAAAAAAAACTTTGTTTGTACCGCCTGTGCACGGACGGAAAACCCCATAAATTTGAATTCCGGATTAGGTCTATTGCCCTTTTATACTAAAAAAAACTGAAAAATGTAAAGTATAAGTTGTTCCTATTTGGAATATCTTTATACTAATCAAGATATTTGACTTAAAGTTTGTATACTTAATTATTGGTACTATATCTACACAACTATAAAAGGACGTAACTGTGGATGAATTAATTTTCGAGTTATGCTCTTTTGTACTTTAACATTTAAGATAAAAAATTGTTCTAATGGGATATATTTAGTACTTGCAAAAAGATTTGAATGAAAGTTAAAATGCTTATTCATCGGTTCTCCATCTTTCGAATTATAAAGGGACATAACTCTGGATGAATTATTGAGTTTTTTCCCTTTATACTCAAATGTTTGAGTTGAAAGTTTGCTCAAACTGAATATAATTTGTTTGATAGTTAGTACACTTTTTCATCAATACTACACCTAGTCGACTGCAATGGAATGTAACCATTGATGAATTATTTTGGAGTTGTGCCATTGGCACAGAGTCCTCACACTCGTAAAATACTGTATTATGTTATGATGTTGTCCGTCTGTCCCTTCGTGGACAATTGCTTGTCTGGATGATAACTCAAGAAGGGATGTACCAAGGTTCCTCAAATTGAACAGTGAAATTTAATACTCACCACGCTCTGCACGAACATTTTGTGACAAAATTCGTAAATCACACCCTGTGTCCCGATTGAGTGCATCGGACCGTATCAAATTATTTTTCTTTCCCCAAATCGGTAGAAAATGATACAAAAATCACCTCTGCAAAATTTGATAAGGATTCATTGGCCCGTTATGAAATAATCAAAATTTGAAAAGTGATCGGTTAGAACTCTTGTTAAGTGTATTCATGATTTTACTAATAACGTACATTGGAACATGTCCCCGAGCTGCACAGTAAAAATTATAAAAATGTGATGACAAATAAAAAACATATAACATTTACAATCAACTAGGTGTATACAACCCGGAGCACACTTGTAATTCAAGTACAAATGACGTTTGTATGACTCTCGTATGTTAAGATTATGGTATACTGTGGTTTTTACTGTGGTATCTTACAAATACTGTGGTATATCACAGTATGTTTTTACTCGCGGTACCCAGCTCTACCTCTTATAGACTTAATAAATACATAAATCCAGGAGTTTCGGAGGATGTTGATTTTATTATACAAATGTTATTTTTTCACTATATAAAGTCTTCTCTACGCAACATATTGTATTTATTTTCAGATACAAGAATGAATCATGCATCGAAAATTAAATAAAACTTCTGATAAAAAAGCATCATTTATTAGGCTATATTTTTGAACATATGTACATGCGGTAAAAGATTTAAGATGGAAGATGAATTACAAACAAGAGATAAACCTTATATATGTGGTATATGTATGGCCGAGTTTACACATAAAGTATCATTACTAAGGCACATTAGAATGCATACAGGAGAGAAGCCTTATAAATGTGATGTTTGTATGTCTAAGTTTAGAGAAAAAGGAAATTTAAAAAGTCACATGAGAAAACATACAGGAGAGAAGCCTTATAAATGTGATACATGTATGTCTGAGTTTTCAGCAAAAGGAACTTTAAGAAATCATATAAGAATACGTACGGGAGAGAAACCTTATAAATGTGATATTTGTATGTCTGAGTTTGCACATAAAGTATCATTACTAAGGCACATTAGAATACATACAGGTGAAAAGCCTTATAAATGTGATGTTTGTATGTCTGAGTTTAGAGAAAAAGAAAATTTAAAAAGTCACATGAGAATACATACAGGAGAGAAGCCTTATAAATGTGATGTTTGTTTTTCTGAGATTTCACAAAAATTATATTTAATAAAACACATGAGAATACATACTGGAAAGAAGCCTTATAAATGTGATGTTTGTATGTCTGAGTTTAGAGAAAAAAGAACTTTGCGAGATCACATGAGAATACATACAGGAGAGAAACCTTATAAATGTGATCTATGTATATCTAAGTTTACACGTAAAGTATTGTTAAATCATCTCATGAGAGTACAAACTGGAGAAAAGTCTTTTAAATGTGATGTATGTGTGCTTGAGTTTTCAAGAAAGGGATCTTTATATCATCACAATAGAATGCATACTGGAGAGAAGACTTATAAATATAATGTTTGACGAGAGTAGCCATGGCTTTTTTTCTTTGAGTCAATTTCATGCCAAAAAATGAAGTACAGACAAATAACTGGAATATGTGTATTCTTGTCTCATTTGATGATAGGGCTGCGGCGAGTATCCGAGTACTTGGATATTCACGATCCCAACCAGAAAATCGAGTACGAATATTTGTCGCGTCCCAAATCGTCTGATCGCGATCTATTTTTGAAAGAAATGAAAGAACATTTTCAGCCTAATTTCCACTGAAAACGAGTCGCACTTCTAATGAAAACTTAGAAATTAATGTAGGAACCGAAAATTCTTGTGTCAAAATTTCGATTGATACAAAAATGTTATCACTGAAATTGCCCATACAACGTCTGGTTATAGACATGTTTGGAGTACATGGTTTTCCCTGTGACAACTTCTGTAATTCTTCACTGACTTTTTTTATAACATGAATTCTGTATGCTTCTCCATTTACAAGTGATTCGTGGTTCGAATCAGATCGCCACTTGCTCAACAATCCACAGCCCTAAATGATTCTATTCTTGACAGCTACAAGCTTCACCTGCTGTTCAAAATTGACAAACTAATTTGAAACATCAAAACTCACATTACTAGAAATTTGTCACATGTTTTTTCTAAGGATTTGATTGACTGGGTAATATGGCCCCCACTAGTCTTAAAAGTGGGGTCAATCTGAAATTGTGTGGGTCCAGAAACACAAATAAGATGCCAATACAAGAATTGTTGAATAATAAAAACTACATTTAAAACATTTTTTCTTTGTTCATGGCAGTATTTATTTGTAACAGATGTTTAAATTGCATTTTTGACACTGAATCCATTGTCAACCATTTTTAGCTCGACTATTTTGAAGAATATGGGGGTTATGCTACTCAGTTGTACGTCTGCATACCACTTCTTGGTTAAGTTTTTAGGTGCAACATTTTTACATCTTTAAAACCACTGAAGGAATTCATTAAAAACTTCATACATGTTTAAATTTGAAGTTAAATGCCAAGCTGCATAATTCTTGCATGAAATTTTCTGAATCATGACACTTATATATCTAAAATATTTTAGTTAGAAGTTTTGCAAGCAAATATTTAAACTTTTTCCAATAAAAGTGTCTACCTTATTCAATTTCAATTATCTCAAATGGATCGTATATTAATGATTGATATTGTTTACCTGACTCTGGTACACTTGTTACCTAGACATCATGAGTTATAAGAAATTTTGAAAATTTTGAATGTTATAAGTTATAACTATGATTTCAATATATTTTTAACACCATTCGTCCTCAGCATTATTCATTGAACATATCTACATTTTCCATTTTCTTGAATTTTCCCGAAGCCGAAGTTTTACATGCGATAGCATTACAACACTAAACAGTAAATTGATTCAAAGGGAATCTTGAAAGAGATTTCAATATTCAGGTATTTGATTTATGAACAAGATGGAAAAAATACCAAAACATGTAAATGAAGCAAACTTAAAAGAAACTTTTAACATTTAAGTGCGACAATTACAATAATAATATAATTATAGTTATATATAACATAAAATTTTAATGTAAAAGTAAATGTTTTTGATTTTAAAGACATTAAGTGAAAATGTATTGTAAGAACTTTTAGGTCTTGCTGTTATTACTTGAATACAAGAAAGTGAATGCTAGATAAACAGATAATGGACGAAGCAATTTTTTATTGTATCACTGATAAGGATGTTATGTGGTATTGTCACTTTCACTTTCTGTCTATAGTGACGAAACCTTATATTAACATTTAAAGTTATTGGTATATTTTAAAAATTGATATTTGTAAACATATTATTCAAATGGTCGAGCTGATAAACAAGCTAGCTGCCCGGCTAGCTCAGTTGGTAGCACGAAAGTCTACTTATCGAGGGGTCGTAGATACGAACCCCGGACAGGGCATTCTTTCGTGGAGTTTGGTGATGAAATTATTTCTACGGCCATTCTGCATCCTACCACTAATTATTTTCCATGAAGGGCAGTTGTCAGGTTCTGACGAAAGTATGCGCCTAGTTACTGGTTAACAGCTAAATCCAGAGTTTTAGCCTTTCCATGAACAGTGAGTGAGTAGGTTGACTGACCGCCCTGAAATAATCTATACACTGTGTTGCTACGGCGTTAAACCTAACAAAAAGATTATAAACAAATTGAAATACATTACTCTTACTTTCTGCTGGGTAAACTATAAATAACTGTATTATGCAGCAATAAAACCATTCATCGCAATTTTTAAAGCGCATGACTCAGGCAAATTGTTTCTTTAATTCAATGCAGACTATACTTTATATATCTGAAATGACACCATGTGACTTTGGTCTTAGGGAATACATAACAGTAATTTTGGTGAATTTATTGTTAGCCAAGTGTGGGTGATTTTCAAACTGTTGTCCCTCGGTGTCAGGAATAGTGTTTTAAACTGCTTCCCTCTGCCTACGGCTTCGGGAAACAGTTTAAAACACTATTCCCACCACCTGCGTAACCTATGCAGTTACCTTTACAGTATAAATAAATATTTACAAGCAACTATACAATGATCATATGGAACATTTGTATTGCAAATGACATGTATTGTACAGTGTAACTTCTCTAGAACAACACCAACTAAGAGGGACTAAATTGTGTTGCTATTCAGAGGTTGCAACTATGCCGAGGTTAAATTCAATTAAAAAAATACCTATAAGGGAAATATCAAGAGCTGTTGTTGTACAGAGGATTTGCTCCATTGAGTGCCACTCTGCAGAGGTCATACTGTATTACGGTTTGTAATTTTACTCGCAAATTTCCCGTGATTGTGTTTATGTCATCGGCAAACCATATTACCGTGATCACAAGAAAATAAGTTGTTTGTTTGTTTATTTAATCATGTATTTTCTAGAAATATCGTCAATTACCCTCGTAAACAGTCATATATTTTCATAGATCAAATCATAACGAATAAATTGATCTGTCAGATAAACATTGAATAGTTCTACGATAATCTTAACGAGTCTTTCCATCTTATTTCAACTCTAGAAAGTCCATTTCTTAGTTTATTGGATTAGAAATGGTTAAGTTACTTGTTAAATGTACTGTAAACACAACGACATCTTTGATTAAAATAGACGTTCTGGAGTCGTATTCAATATTGATCTAAGATCTATCCTTAAGATCTTCCTAACCTTAATTTTCTAGTCTAAGATTCATCCTTAATCTTAAAAATCATCTGAGATTCAATCTTAGTTGATTCTTGTCCTTATCCTTACATTTTATCTTAGATCCAATCTTAGAGTCGTTGATAAGCACGCGCGTATATTTTTACCTCCTTTTGAAGAGCGTATTGGGTTTCCCCGGGAATTCCCCAGTTAAAAATCTAAAAATAGTAACGGTATAAGCGAAGGCGTAGCAGACGAGAAATTTACAATGGCTGAGGATAAGAAACGAGGTCCAAACTTTTCGGCATCTGAATGCCTCGTTTTGTGCGACATAATGAAATTAAACAGTGGTGTGGGTGAGCTGACTAACCACCAGCTTCAAAGACACCGCTATACACCAAGTAAGTAGTTTTATCATTGTGGTTTAGTTTCTTCACAAATCCGGATCATGCAGTGCCAGTGATGCTAACCAAAACATTATAATTGGACCAAATTTTTTCACTCGATGCTGCATATGAGTGTTGAACATGACACATGTGCCTCGTTCCTTCATCGGATTCAAACTTAAAAACAAATGAAAGGGAAATTATTGTCCCCTACGTTTTTGGCGATGTCAGAGACGTGTTATCTATGTCTCTGGCGATGTGATCCGCGCCAATAACTGAGGCATACGTGAGCAGGCAACTTCTCTATTCATGATGGACAAAAACAAGAAAACACAACAGAGGCCAAAGGTTCGTAGGAGTTGAAACGTAAATAAACAAATAACATAGGCCTACCTTAAGAATAAAATTGTGTTGATAAGCATTTCACGCATTCCTGAATTCCACTTCATCATGAGTTTACTACGATGTTTGCTCCAGTCATTATACATTAAATACACAGATTGACAATTTGTAAATACAAGCCAATCTGTGAATGAAATAAATAATGTTACTGGCTTCGAATTTGACCTACTTTAGTTGATATCCTTCAATAATTTCTCTTTCTATTTTTATACCAATTTCCACTGTTAAAATCACAGTTTGTGAGAAAGTATTGTCCATTTATCATTACTACGGCGAATTAAATCCTGACAAATCCAACATGAGTAGATATTCGTAAAAGTGTGAAGCTTACGCTGACAAATAACGTTGAACCACATTGTCATTTTTCGAAAAATAGTCGTAAGGCATACGTCACAAACTTCGTTCGGCCTAAGACGATTCGTACTGAATTGATTCGTCCCCTAATTAATTATTTTGGTAAAATGATATTATTGGACAGCAGGCAATTTACAGAAACCTGGTATAAAACTTAGCGTTACATTAATAATGTTTCCACTAGAACATCAAGAGTGCTGTATGTGTGGCTCATGAAATATTTTGGTCATTTCTTTACTTGTCATTTCTACTCTTTGTACCGTGGTCATTTCTCCATATTTTTATAATTGAGATATATGGCAGCAAATGTAGATACATGTGTCTTTATACGCTTAAAATCATTCGTATATATTCAATATGATAAATTACTGTAATGTTAATGATATATAAGTTTTATAAACTTTCATGCAATATTTATCTAATGATAATCATTGAAAACTATTTAAGAATAATTTATTGTTTCAGCACATTACTTAAATAATATTGGTAACTACTTAACAACTTTGTAATTAAAACCTTTCATATATAAAAGAACAAAATATATCAGAACAAAACATATAATGTATTTCATGAACGTATACCAAAGTATATATTTACAAACAAATGAATATAAAATATGTAACAGTCAACTAACACACAACAGCAACCAGCAATACACTATCACATAGCCTCATTCATGCACACTCAATCAGCCATTCATACACTAACAAACTTCTATCAAACTGACAAAATAATAAAAATGCATGAGCATACATTGAAAATGTTATGAGGCAATCATCTAGGTAATAAAAAAAACATGTTATTATCACAATAAGTGACATAAAAATATGTGCAGATGAACTAAATTAGTAATAATGAATATTACATATTAGTATGGAATATATATATATATATATATATATATATATATATATATATATATATATATATATATATATATATATATATATATATATATATATATATATATATATATATATATATATATATATATCTGAAGAACATGTACATTGAATGATATGTGAGATTGTTGAACAGGTTAAATATTATTAAACTAGTTTCATAATGGTTTTACAAATATAGATCATATATAAAGAAGGATAAATAGTAGTATGTGAAAACCTATGTACAACAGCTAATCTAGTTGAAGTATTTATGTTTCTTTTGTGTGTAAGAAATTCACAAGAAAAACAATTCATTTTCATAAGAAGATACTGATACATAAATGAATCAAATTTCAATAATATGTCACTGAAACATGAAATGATAAAAAGAATTTTCCAACATGTTATATGTATAAATACAGTACCCACCAAAAATTTGGAGACATTTTCACTTTAAAAGCTTACTGAACAGCTTTAATTTTACATTGGATAAATGTTATTTTCAAAGTGCCTTTTAGTTTTGCTTCTTCTTTTGTAATCATTAATATCATAAGTGATACTACACAAATAGCATTAAAACTATGTTATGGAAAATATTAACAATAAAAATATAGGTTTGAGGGCTTTTGGATGTCAGATGCTGAATCTTAAAAAAGTATTGCATTAATGAAATTTGTTTTCATTTTATCACAGACTCTACTTAAATACATTAAGAAATGATTTGACAAAAAGTATTTAAAATTCAATATATATAGAAAATTTCTTCTTGTCTCCAAACTTCTGGGTATGTACTGTATATATGAACGTTAAATTCATTAAATGGAAAAATCTCAAGTTAATGACAGTTGATTGTTGTCATTTCAAGGTATAACCAGTGAAGTGAAGAGGAAAATGTGGGAGACTGTCTGCGTAGAGTATAATAAGCAAGTGGTGAACCAACGGACCAGACACGAACTCAGTAAGAAATGGGACAACTTGGTCCAAACGCACAGGCCAAAGTATATAGAATACAAAAGGCAATTAAATCAAACAGGCAAGAACTTTTTGCATGTACATGTACTTTCAAATTTGTTGCCCCAAAACATAAAATGATGTACATTTGTATAATGATCCTGATATTCCCTTGTTTACTATACAAACCAATAAGAGACTTTAGTCAGTTATTTCCCCTTGTATACTTTTCAAAATAGGTAGGTCTAATTAGTTTGATTACTTGGATTTTACCCTTACTTTTCAATGTTAATTTGCCAAATGTAATCTCAATAATAAATTTTACTTTTTTCATGAAAATATGACTTAGTACAATACTTTAGTAACAACATAATATGCTTGTATTATTTATTAACTATTTGTCAGTTTGGAATTTTTTTGCATTCACATGTTTTTAACATGGGAATGCAAAATTTCCACACTAAAAATATTTAAAAAAATATTTATAGGTATAAATCTAAACAAGCATTACTTTGATAATTGATATGTTACAAGTAAAAAAATGTCTAACATTAATTGATCACTGTTATTTAGGCATGCAAGAAGAGACAAAACACATTTATATAGAACTACAATTCTATAAATAAGAATGTATCATTTGTAAACTTACCATGATAATTAATCAGCCAATAAATGTTTGGGCAGTTAAAACAATGAACATACATGTAAAATATATCATGTATTAATTTTTCACACATTATAATTTATTATTTTCTATCTATTTTTAGGACTGGGAAAGACTTCAGTAAACCTTTCACAATTAACTGAAGGTGTCATGGACGCAATTGGAAAAGATACGGTAACAGTAAACGGAATTGACTCGATCCATTCTGGTCTAGATAGTGGCTATATACAGCTGAATAGGTAAGTTAGTACATAAAATTAATTTCGGACATTGATATCATGTCCAATATTAAATGCATATGGTAAAATATTTATGTGATAAACACCTTGCTTTTTAACACCTCGGTTCATTATATTCACTTTAGAATGTTTTTAGAGAAAAATACATCTGAAATATTTGTTATTGAATTACAACTTAAGTATGTGTTATGATGATCCCTGAACTAATAGTTCATTGACCATAAATTTAAAAAAGAAACAGTTTCTCTAATATCTATAAAGAGGAACAATACAATAGTCTAAATGAATAATGCAATAGAAACACTCCAACAAATCATTGAAACCTTAGATGGTGAAGTTATCACTAAATATCAGTTTGCTATCCATGAGGAAAGATCACCACACTATTTATAATAAAATGTTACTTATATTTCAGTGAAAATGAAAACTTAGAAACTGCATGTATAGCAATAGAAGAAAATACAAACCAAGTGTTCCAGTTAGTGGATCAAGTCTGGTAATGAATTATGTTTATACTAGTATGTTATAAATGAAAAAATACTGTCATTTTTTTCTTCTACATGGTTAAAAAAATATTGACCTATATGTATACTTAATTAAAATACTTGTTCAGAACTTCTATGCAGTTTAACGATTGAAAATAGCCCAATAATTTAAACAATATCATCAGAAAACGTTGATGAGAGACTACATACCCATGCATTCTATGAAATGAATTTTAGTGTGATGCACTCGCATTATTATGTAGTATTGTACCCTAAAATGAGTTAATGTGATCACACCTTATTTATAATGTATAACATCAGCTAAGCATATGAATACCACTCATGGTATGAGAGACTACATACCCATACCATGAGTGGTATTCATATGCTTAGCTGATGTTATACATTATAAATAAGGTGTGATCACATTAACTCATTTTAGGGTACAATACTACATAATAATGCGAGTGCATCACACTAAAATTCATTTCATAGAATGCATGGGTATTCATTATTATTAATATCTAACAGAACATGACATATCTAGTAGATAATGTCAATTACAAATTTATACATGTGATGAAAGTCAGGTAAAGGAATCACAAAGATCACTTGCATCAAGCTGAACTTGTCATTTAAAACTGTTCTTTTTGTTTCAGTGATTATCAACCAGTTGTGAAATGCCCTGAAGCCAAGCAGCAACAATGCTGCAAATGTTCAGAATGTTCATCCATCAGAGTCCTAAAAAGAAAAAAAATAGAGCTAGAAGTTGCTATATTATTGAAAAAGAGCAGATATGAACAATGATAAACATGTATTTATGTGTCTTTTGTAAATATGTTACACATATGCAGTTCACAGAACAAATTATGAACTTAAATTTTGCAGTATATTCATAAATGTATTCTTTTATATGAACACTTGTCTCTAAATCAAATGAATGAATGATTTGATTAATACTGTATTTAAGAAATGTCTTATTTTTTATAAATATGCATAACTTAATGTAATATTATGTGTTAAAAACATTGACTGTTATGTATTCATTGTGTTAATTCAATTAGTTTTAAATTGTTTATATACTCACTGTTGATATTCAATTATTTTAATCAATGCTTAATGTATCATAAAAATGGTGAAACTGAATTTTTATCTTATATACATTAGAAACTGCTCAAATGTTATAATTTACACACATAATTCATTTAGGTCAGTAAGGTTTACAAACTTATCCATTAACTGAAGAAAAAATAAATTTTTGCAATGCTCATGTCAATATTATTTCTCAATACTCTCCAGCAATCAGGTCATTTTACATTTTGGCAATGTTTTATTTTTTCCTCTCAATAACAAGTATTTTTGGAAAGATTTTACATCACATTCATGTAGCAATAGTATAATTTGTATTTCCATATGATGTAATTTTTTTATAACTAGGTGTAATAAATTGTACATACACCAATTCTGGAAAGCGTTAACTAATTAATAAATACAGTGTTAAAGTTATAATTTTACATGAGTCTTGTCTTTTTATTCAGAAACTGACAGAAATAAATGAGCCTTGCAAACTTGGGATTCTAGTATTGAACCGATAACCATTATTTTCCAACATAAGCACTGAAATTATTTACAACCATTTTTTATAATATAATGGCAAGTAAAGTATCAATTTACCAAAATGTGTTTCAGCAAAGTGGTCTCTATATCTAAGACCTTCTACATTTCCACCTTGTCGACCATTTTGAGCAACTTCCATATCTACTTCTTCATAATCATCATCCACATCAGGCATTGCTAACATCTTGGCTATGTTGTGTAAAACACTGCATGCAAGAACAAGTCTGAAATTTAAATTAGTTTTACAGTATGTGATAAATTATAAACATCACAATTCATCACTAACAGCTAACAATGATTTATGTTCCTGCAGTCAATCATTTTTTGTTAAGATGTACAGTATAAAATAACATATATGTTATTTTAGACTGTACTGCTTATGTTTCTATCTCATAGATATGATAATATATAATAATCATTGAATGCAGAATTGCTTGACTTACTTGCATCTGCAAGTTTTATGAATTGATTATACATTTTAAGTTATATTGCTATTGAAATTTCCACCAGACAGTCTGTTTCGATGACTTCTGTCAACACCCTTGACACAGTTGGTTGGCTACAACCATGTAGGTCGCCATCATTCAATTGGATAGGCCCAGTTGCCAAGTATCTTAAGGTAATAAGAATTTTCTGCCGAGCAGAGAGGGCATGATTCCTAGGAACTATGGGTTGAATCTTAGGACCAATCAAGTCTTCAAGGTACTGCAAACCATCTTTAGTAAATCTATACCTGTCCATTACTTCTCTCTCAGTCATACTATCTAAGTATGGTGGACGAATCATAATCTAAAGATAATAAAAACTGTGGTTTAATAGTCACTCCTTTTTATTAAATGAATAATCAATCACATATGGCATTAGTTCATAAAACCAGGGACTATCAATAACAGTGATTTGAAATCAGAGACTTAATAGAAATTTCAACATTGTAGCCAGCTATAACAGGATATATTGCTCGTTTTTCTCTATAGTTATGACATGCATATTTTATACAGTGAATGCATTTTCTAACATAATGGTCAATATACACCCATGAGTTTGCTTTCAGGGTTGATCTGATTGAGTGAAGATTCTCATGCCATGTTAGTTCTAGTCAATAGTTTTAATTAAAAATATAAATTACACTGTCAGTTCAAAAGCAATGCATTCAATCACCTAGAACTTATTCAAAATGAGCAAAGATGCATAAATATCCTGACTGCAGGGTCAGTATATTATCAAAATGATACACAGACAAACAATGGAATTTTTTTGTGATTTAAAAAGATGACATTTTCATGTATATGAGTATATTAAGTATCAAAATGATAAAAAGTAAATATCATGTCAATAAAATCTGATATTAATTTACATGGTTACAAACCTCTGTTTCATAAATCCTGGATAAAACTTACCAAACATCAACACCACTTACATTCATATAAAAGCTTACAATATTACGACATTTTCATCAGTCATTCATTATTGTCATACATTCATGTTCAGTGAGTGTCTTGCAAACTTGGAGAAAATAACTGACTTCACCACAATCAATTGGTTGGTAGCTGGTTTATATACACAGACTATCAACGCAACATCGTGTAATGAGACAGTCTTTATGGTTCATCTTGAACAATGTCGTCCGAATTGAGGTGTATCCGAAACAGAAACATATTTCCGGGGTCATTATTTCATATCAACAATTTCCACAAATGCCATAGTATGTAATAGATTGATCCATGCATAGAATCAAATATTGCACAAGGTGAAATATTATCCATCCAATACATTACTCTTCTGACAATACAATACGCCGAAACATCATTAAATTTCAGGCAACGAACGCTGCTCCATCATTAAATTTTGAGACGACCTTCACCTATCTATAAAGGGAGACCATTCAATCGAAATTATTGTGTAATGCTAGTGCGGTTCAAGCGGCACTTAGTGGCAAACTTTCACCCCAATTAGTAAGAAAATATGCAATAATCTTGTTGAGGATGATTTCTTTGGGCTGACCAGAACAGGGGCGACTGAAGACTTTATTAATCACATAATTATTGAGTGTACAACACTTGTTTGTGTTTTATATTAATAAATATATAATGATTAATACTTACTGACTATATCTGCTGTGAACTGAAGACGATCTTTGAAAAATATGGCAAAAATAGCGATGTTTTGAAAAGGTTAGTAAAATTAAGATTGTATTTAAGGCTGGTTAGACGCTTCCTTAAAATTTAAGGTCAGCCTTACGCAAAATCTTAGATTTTTCTAGCCTTAAGTGAAATTCTAAGATTAAGCACGAGTTAAGGACAATCTTAAGATTCTGACATGGTATTTAAGGATAAGGACAGTCTTAGATCAATATTGAATACGACTCCAGGACCTTTGATATTCAATATTTGAAAGCCATTGGTGTAAACCTATTAGGAAACAATTTCATGGACATAATATTATTTGTACAAAACCTTGCTTACATAACTGGTTATCTTGTCCAAAAAACTGATTAGTTTAGGTCGCCACCATAAACAAAATGGTACAAAGCGCTAATTTACGGCGTAAAATCAATTAAACTTCGTAATAGTGTAACAGCATGAATTGAACATATTTTTGTCAAAACTGTGTTTTGAAGGCATTGTAATGCAGCACAATTGTCTGCCAGTTGATTACTGTTCAGTATAAATAATGCTGTTGAACTCTTAAAAGCATGGATATTAACTAAACTAAAAGACTGTTTATTAAATCTCGCTAACTCAGCTTTTTACTTGCATCTAAACATTTGTCTTGATTTAGACACATTGAAACTTCATTAGTCACAATGTAGACCTATAACTTGTCTGACAAGTTAAATACGTTATTTGATATTGATAAATTATTAACTTATCCTGCTGTCACAAAAGTAAGTTCCGATTAAAAGACAACTTGATATGCATGGAAATATGAATAATAAAAATGTTCTATCAAAGAAATCTATCATTCTTCACATTGGCTCAAACAAGTGGTCATATGTTCAATATTTGTATAACAAAATCTGTTTATTATTACATTGACTGTCTGGATTGTGCAATATAATATGTTTCATATCTATCGTTTGTACAGACTAGAAAAAGATGTACTTTGTTAGCTTGAACGAGTCTTCTCTGATAATGTAGACAGTTTATTGCAAATTGTCTGCAGTGTCTTGTTTTGTATTCATGTGTGTATGAGTATATGGTTAATAATAGATAATAAACGACACATCATTTGCATAATTTACTTCATTGTTAGTCGGATATCGTCTATATGAGCAAATAAATGTTCAGTGGTGAAATATTGCATTGAAAAACTGTGTTTACGGCGTTTTTATAGTAATTTTACACCAACATTTTCAAACAATTCACTTTTATGGAATTATACATATCTATAAGAAATCGATATGACTTTTAAAGTTTTGAACTGCTAAAATTTTAGTTATGCATGTACATGTATTTTAATCAAATGGTCATTATCAGTTGCTTTCGGCCTGCAGCGTGCTCAGTTACCCTGAACATTCCGAAACGTTCCGTAACGTTAGGTCCAGGACAACTCAACCCAAAGACAACTCAACCTGAGAAAACTCAAAACCTCACTAACGGTTTGAATTGTCCCACATTTGGGTTGAGTTATCCATCGGTTGAGTTGTCAACGGATTGAGTTGTCCCGAATCCGTAACGTTCGCTAACAGTCGTTACTGAACACGCTACTGATATAACTTTTATGTGTAAATATTAACAATACAGTCTATCCACAAAGTGTCCTATTTTATAATCTTTTCTCGGGAACATTGCTTACGACAAACAACAATTCTCTTAAGTTTTGTGTTAGCCTTAACTTATTTGGTAACCATGATTAGCTGATTCCGATTTTCTTCCCTATAGTGTCCCGCGTTGAATTATTGTAATTGTATATTCAATGACATTCTTAAACAAGATGAACGTGTTTGTCATTTCTAATTTGAATAAAAGATCGTCTGGCAAAGCTTGACTGACCTTATACATTCTATGGAAAGTTCAATGAATAATATCAATATACAAGACAGTCCCCCAGTGGGATATACAAGCTTGGTTATATTCTAAGCTAACACGTCTTGTCATTCTGTTCTGAATTACTTCATAATTGCTGACATCGCTGGATTGAATATTTGTCCTATATCTATTAGCCGTCGTAAACATTTCATGTATGTCATTTACAGCTCGAGTGTGTATGGCAATGCTTAATAAATGTCTCGAACGTATTGCATTCAGTCGTCTAGTACAAAAATCGCCATCTGTTACAAATAATGAGTTTAATTCATTTGTATCATGTAGGGCAGCAGTCAGTCACTAACGAAAGCATGTGCCAAGTTGTTGGTTCACGGCTAAATCCAGAGATTTAGCCTTTCCAGGAACAGTGAGTAGGTAGACTGACGGCCGTGAAATAACCTATACAATGTGTTGCTACGGCGTAAACCCCCAAAAAAGAATTCATTTGTTGTCATTTAATCATCTTGTATTACAAATAATTAAGGCTTAGGAAAAATAACAGAAGTTAGGCAACGTTATGTAAAAAAATATTTAATTTTAGGAATGCCTCATTAAAGTTTAATACCAGTACATGCCAGGCTACTTAGATACAATCACAAGTGCCTATCGCATTACAAAACACCAAATTATTATTAATTTTTACTTAAACCTGCTCTTATTATCATATCATAAAAACATCAAATATAAAAGTTCCAGCCAAAAGCCAAAATTTTGTTTTGTAAAAAAATATATGGCATTCAACTCTATGAAATCCTTCTGAAATTTACTCGGAAGAGATGTGACCGGTCCCCTTTCCAAGTCTTAACACCCTTTTCCCAATAGTTTTGCGTTCAAATTGAATAAGGACATGTTAGATAAATAAAAAATGGACTTCCAGCTTCAATAACTTCTCACTCCCTTTCGTGAGATTGTACCGATCATTTTACTCGAATCGTTATTGTTTTTCTCCCGTGTCAACCATTTTTGTGAATGAAGATGCGCACGCATCACGTTTTACGAGTCATTTCATTGGACGGAATAAAGGCGACGTCCAATGAAATGACTCGTAACAAACGTGATGCGCGCGCATCATCATTCACAAAATGGTTGAGATAAATCTCTTATTTCCATCGTCTAACACACGTGATATTGAGATAGTGTGTAATCATTCACCGTGAAATTATTCAAACTTTGACAATTGAGAAAAAATGGACAATGCAAGTACAGTGAGCAAAATGATGGTAAAACAAAGTTAAATGAAGATTTATACATAAAATATTACATACATTAAACAGTCTATAAAATTGCATTGTTCAGTAAAATGAGAATGGTTAATACAGATAGTTATTGTTGATAAGCAAATTTTAAGGGTATCGTTGCACTTGATTGAATTATTGAAAACCATGTCGACTACATCGAAATACAGGTATGGCAATTTTTTTTAAAATCCTTATTTCCATTGTGGTCCCTATAATTAGATAAATTGATGAACACATTGATAATTTAAAAGCAATGCGTTGATTTACAGATGAATGAATTACTTTAAATAAACATTTATGTAGCGCAGTATGCAAAGGCCACTAAATTCATTGATTTTACAATACTTAGTGCTATTTTGATTGAATTTGAAATAAGAATTGAATTTTTAATTCACTCTTCTTAAAAAAGGAGTCTCAACATAACAGGTACAACAACAGTAACAGACGGGCCATCCACGCAGCCAAAAAGCAACGCCTGCATTTGTCTAAGCACTTTTAAAAGGCGGTGTATATGGGAGCACATGCTTTTGTCTTATATTAATGGACATAACTGTTTCTGGTATTATATAAAATAAGCAAAATTTCACATTACCATCAGTTCATTTTGAATCTAAGTATCTCGTGTATGTGTGCATGTAGATTTTTTCTTCTGACTTAAATGTTTCTTTGTTAAAGAACCGCTACTTTGTAACTCACTCAAGTGCATTCAATACCTTAATTCGAATAAATCAATTTCACTGCAGTGTATGCACTCATTTTCTTCAATGTTTCATACCATTGCAAAAAGCTTTTATCTTAGAACAAAATGATTCTTTAGTTTTCTTTCACAGAACAAAATAATGCTATATTTCAATGCTATACTCAGGACACGACTTTATGGCATCATCTATTTCAATTTAGTGAATTAAATGATACATAATATTTCACATTTATATTGACTTATCAATCTTCAATTTTGCGACCAAGGTTAAGAGTTAACATATTATATTTCCAATATTTTGTCTGATATTTCGTCTATTATTTCCCGTGAGGCATAATCTACGACCCATTGAAATCGTTTATCTTGATTTCACACTAAACAACGTACGCTGTGTTTATTTATGTACATTGCAACTATATTAAAATTTTAGTGGTTCAGAGATAAGCATGCAATTGTATGCGTTGTTACTTCATTCAAATCGGCCAACTTTCATTTTTTGGGGAGGAAAGTGTTCAGGTACCTTTATTAGGTAACCTGGATGACATTTGTCTGTAACATGACTTCATCTTAAACATAATATGAACTAAACTATTGCTTAAGGCATTGCCAACTAAATTCCTTGTTTCGATTTCAATCTACTTCCATTTTGAAATTCAAAAAATAAGTTCAACTTACCTAAGTGAACATTTCAATTATCAAAAAAAAATAGATGCTCAATGTAATATTAAAACGCATTTGTACAAGATCCATATTTTCTTTCCATTAACGTTACAAACGGTATGAAACTTCACTACTGAAGGCCTGTGATTACGTCTTTATCATGAATTTTAAAAATTAATAACTTTGATTTTTAGCTTGCTATATATAGTGTTTATTTTACCCTTTTTCATTTGTTCTAAATGGAAATTTTATTTGTTTATTTGTTAACCACTTACAAGTTAGCGATATTTTGTACAAGTGGTAAGTGGTTAACTAGTTACGTAACTAGTTAACCATGTAATTATCTAGTTAGTTAGGTGATTATCTAGTCAACGTAACTAGTTAACCTGTTATCACTTATCTATAAATAGCATTGTTTTGCTCTACTGTATTGATACACAGTCACACTTCGCAATATCTATTTATAGATAAGTGTTAAGTGGTTATCTAGTTACGTTAACTGGATGATCACTTAATTAATTGGTTAATTATGTGGTTAACTAGTTACGTGACTAGTTAACCACTTAACATTAAAATGGTAAACTAATACAAGAATGGCAGTTGTAGGCACTAACTTGCATTTATTTCCTGTTATGATCTTTTATTTACAAGAAAATAACTTAACTAGTTAACCACTTAAATAATGTGTTACTTATGTGGTTATCTGGTGGCAGAAATATGCCACCATATGTGTTTTATAGTATTTTAATAACATGTACTACAGTACAGTTACCGTCAGGAATAAGAAAGTTCATCATGATGTTTTTTATATAAACGGAAAAAGCTGTCACTTTCACTCGAATTACTAACCTTCAATAGCTTTGTTAGCTTACGTACTTGGCGTACTTGTAGTTATGTTGTAAGCAAGTTGTCAGGAATATATAAATAATCATTGACATTTATTGATATCGTCAGGATATAGGAGCGGGCTTGGCCGAGCGGTTACGACATTGGACTGGTAATCATTGGATAGGCAGCTCCGCGTTGGTTCGAATCCCATTCAAAACCTACCCAGTGGTTTCCCTGAGCATGATTTTTTCCTACAAGCTCAGTACTGAGGGACCAGGAAAAGAACTTGAAAATATTTAATCTAATATATAAAAACTTGTTTCACAATCGAGCTAAAATCATATTAGTGTAAACTAAACTAGAATACTGTCTGATAATTCACATATTGTCGTACAACTCTTTGATAACGTTTTTAGATCACATGATCACTAAGTATCTTTACAGACAACGAGGACATCAGTAGGGAGTTCAGTTACCGCGAACGTTACAGAACGTTCCGTAACGATACATTCGGAACTCCTCGGCCATTTGCTGCGAATAATCTCGGACATATTTAGACGCTATTTTGAAACTACCGGTGTTGAAGTAAACAAATATATGGTCGTTTAGGCATTGAGTGATGTTTCGTTTTTAGTCCGTAAATTTTGAAACATCACTCATTGCCTTAACGATCGCATATTTGTGTATTAGATTAGATTATCCACAGCGAATGGCCGAGGAGTTCCGAATGTATCGTTATGTAACGTTCTGTAACGTTTTGTGTAATTGAACACGCTACTGATTTTAACATGTACAAGAACTTACGGATATTTCATTTTATCATATAAATTGGTTTGTCATTACTTATATGTCACCTAGCAGAATTATCCGAGGTACCCAGTCTACTATGGATATGGCTTGTAAACAGCAAATGTGACCATATCGTTTCCTTATGATCATTTAGAACTAGGGAAATAAGTCCTATGTATGCTATTCTTCTTATTTTCTTGTATTTCTGTAAACTTCCATTGTAATGATGATGTATGTGTAATAAGGGTCCGTTCGCGCTATAATAATGCGTTATGTGCAGACCCCTTTAGATGATGAACCCCTTGTTTATTGCAAACTCAGTAATGCCAATTGTGACGATTTTTAAGTCCCAAATACTTCATTTAAGAAGATAAATGCCATTATAAATAGGACTATACCACTATAAAACCATCCATTTTAATGGTTCTTACGGTGGAACTTTACTGCAATTACAGTAGTTAACACGATGTCACTACTTGTAGCTTTAGAACGTCTTCAAGAAACTAAGTTGCCTTGTTTTCCCTTTAATGTGTATTTCCTTTCACGGTTAACTTATACATGTATACATTATAAAATATTGATTTCATTGTATGCCTAAGGGCATAAACAGTAATAAATCAATGCAATGTACTCCATTCGTTTTTAATGGGAAAAGGGAAGTAATTCGTGTGAGATTAATATTGTTTTTAATATAATTAGTTCATTCTTGGCATTTTTCATAATTAAAAATATAAATCATAATTAATTATTCTATGAGAAAATGCCACTTGAAATTGAAATTAACTGAAGTTGATTTGGATTTTATAGACACAGTTTCTTACATTCATATTGAACTCAATTTTAAATATTTATGCTGTATTATAAAAGTTATACTTTTTCATCGGTTGGCTGTTACCTTGACTCAATGTCAAACTCTAACAAAGCGTTTGCCTTCTTCAGGTGAAGATTTTCTGGCTTTGGTTGTTCCTAAACGCCATGCTATTCCCTTCTCAAAGAGACGGGAAATTAGGCAAGGCTACCAGAGCCGGTTATGTCTTGCTTGAACATAGGCTTACGCTTTTGAAATTCCGTTTGTCTTTGTGAGAAGACGAACAAACCTGCATGAGTCGTGCATGTGGTCGCACGATCATGGCGCTCTTCCCTGTCTTCCATTCAAGAAAAGTTGATCTCCCTTTTATTATGTACAATTATTCCCTAACGTTCCCAACGAAGACATTATTTAACTTGCCCTGCAAGTTGTTTGTAATCCCTTTGGTTTTGCAAGCGATTACTTTCAAGTCAAGGTTAATTTAAATGTTCTGTTTTTAAGTCTATATATCCAAATTGTTAATTTCCCAGTTCTAAAATAAGTACTTCCAAATTCAAATATTTAAGGACAGGAAGAGTGGCCAATTATGCAGTGGTATTATTTAAAATAATATTCAAACACATGACATGAAAAACTGAATTTATGTTTTAAAAATATGCAAATTTCAAACCAGTGTAACCTGAATTTATAAAAGATAAATGGAAAATTAAATTTGTTTCTATAGTAGGATGAGGAAAACACAAACACTACGGTCTGAATGAACCAAGAACTCATAAAAAGATGGACATTCGTTTAATTATTTGACAAAAGTTGTTTTTAGCATTTTTAAAACCCAAGATTAAATGATCGATGAGCGCACCACTATTTTTCTGTTAACAAGAAATATTTTTTAAAGATAATCGGCGCTTTGCATAGTTTATTTTGTTCGAAGTATAAATAGCCATACTCGCTGTTCAGCCATGTTACCAGGAGCGTACAACGAAGAGTGTTAAATCAATTAGCATATAGCGTCACCATAGTTCACAGAGCAAATAGTTGAAAACAAATATAGTTGAATTTTTCAACTTGGCGTGTAAATCTAACAAAAAATGAGACTAACTTTCAAAACAGGGAGGATAGAATATGATCAGAACTATTCTGTCATTATCTATATAAAAACAATTGATATTTACAATCTTATTCACTATGGCAAACGTACTGAATAATAAATTTGTTTTAATAAGAATAAATATTTTGGAACTGCTACGCAATATTGTGAACGCATGTGTTTTCCCCCATAAACGGATAAGTCCAAAGAAAATGGCATGTTTGCAAAAATGATTTATACTGCCCATGCTACGCACTTTTTTTATCACATACAACCAATTGTTCTATATCTTTTATCCATTTCTTTATATTTATATTTATCTTTATATTATTTATTGAAAGCCAACGTTATGGCAGAAACAGAAAAGAAAGACATGATCGTAAGTGTATTCTGTGTACGCATAATGACATCGAAGATGAATTCCATTTTATTCTAGTTTGTAATAAGTATTCAGATTTACGTGACAAATATATTCCACGTTACTATTATCGTTACCCGAGCGTGCTTAAGTTTTTAGATTTATTAAAAATGGTGAGATCGCTGCTGTACATGACCCTAAAATGTGTTGATGAAAATTAATTCTTTGACTGGTTTATTTTGTTTGATAAAGTAAGATAAACCTTGCCATGAGCAAACCACTTGAGAAGTCTAGTGCTATCCTTTTGTTAAATTATGTTAATTGATACTTAATACATTATTTTATAGATAATATATATAATAATATATTCTTTAATCAAAAAATAAGTTCAGGACATCGTTCCTCCAGCACTCCAGTGCTTTGATTTTTAATTGGTATGATTTTATTACAGAGTATACTGTATGAGTACAAGTATATAAAGCTATGCTGTTTAATGGCCCGCTCTATTTACATAAACTTATATATTCTCAATTTTCTATTAATGAACTCTTTAAACTGCGATTTTATTAGATTTTGTGTGATTCAGTGTGCAGTGCAATCAAATATATATAAATAATATACATGTTTGCGCTTTATAAACGGTATTGGTTGTATAAAGAAGGTTGGGCTCTTTAAATGGCGATTCTAAAATATTCATATGACCGACTGTGAGTACTTGTTATTACAGTTTACAGTTTATTCATACACTTTTAGCACAATTATGTGATATAAGGTACAGCAGTTATAAAACAAGTTGATATGATACCAGGCTACTGGTTGAACATGTTATACAAGATACAGTGTACGAAATGTATACATATATACATGTGCACATATACACAAGTGAATGTGCATATCTTCACATATATCAATGCATACATATATATACACATACATATATATGTATATACACATTTAATATTACAGTAAAACGATAACATTTTAGAAACTGAATATTGTTTACAAAATTGAAATGAAAATGAAAGAACATAGTTAAATGCCAGGTAGTAGTTTGAAGGTTTTAAAGATACTGATAAATATTTGCACAGTTTAATTAACTTGATATGATTTGTGGTATTCATTAATCTGTAATAAGTAATTATGTTAGGTCGACCTAGTGGGGATAAAACGTTTTGTCTATCAGAACTGAAAAAAGAACAATTAAAAAGATAATGAAATGCATCTCCGATTTCGTTGGAAGAACAAAATATACATTTTCTATCATTACGAGGAATATTATGCCATCGACCTGTCTCGATTGGGAATCGATTATTTCCCATACGAAAGTTAACATAGTGTTGTATATAAGTTAAAGGTGGTGTGTCAAAATATTGTTCATATTTGTGTTCAGTTTTGAAAATTCTATAATTTGTACATTTTTGAGAGGTATTAATTTCAGCATGCCAGGACTGTATGTATTGGTCTTTTAGAATTCTTTCGGCTTCATGTAGAAAACTAGATTTAGAACCTTGAAAATTTTGGTTAAGCCATACATGGCTAAGACCACATTCGTCTAGTATCGATTTAACCGAATGTAACCAAGAGTAAGGGCGTGAATAATTATTACTTATACTATCATTATAAATAAATTGATATATCAAAGACGATAATTTGTTGTTAGATGAGATGAGATTGCACCAAAATGAAAGTATGCGCTTCTTTATTGTTATTGAAATTGGAAACCTTCCTAACTCACCGTATATCATTACGTGTGGTGTGCTGCGTTTAACATGTAGTATTTGTTTCAAGAAGTCTGTATGAATTTTTTCTAGCATAGAGATGTCTCCATTGGCCCAAACTTCGCAATTAAAAGTTATAATAGGCAAAACAGTTTGGTCAAAAAGTTTAAGTTGACAGTCAAATGATAAATCTAGGTTTCTTATCTTTTTAAGTAGACTAAACTGGGCTTTTCTTGGTTGCTCTACGACATGTTTTTTCGCTAATGCAAACTTCCTATTTTTTGAAAAAATGACACCTAGATATTTAAACGAATCTACTATTTCCAAACTATTTCCATTCACACGAATGTCTCTTTTCCGCCCATTTCTGTCGCCAAAAACCATTATTTTTGTCTTATCAAAATTTATATTTAATTTCCATTTATCGCAATACGAAGAAAATGTATTTAAAAGTGATTCCAGTTCATTTTCTGTTGTTGCAAAGATTACAGTATCATCAGCATAAAGTAAAACGTTGAGTTTAATATATAGGTAGATCTGGTTGTTTTCGTGAAGAAAAACAGTAATATCATAATTATTTTCATTTATTGTTAATAAGGTAATTAGAAAAACGTATCCAGGATATGTATTTATTACATAAAATATCTAAATTATGCTAAACATGAATAAATAAACATTTTATAGGTTGTTTTCGTATGGAACTTCAACGTAGCATTTCGATCGTTGTGATCCGCTGAAACAAGAAAATCGGCTATACTGAAATCATTATTTTTCGTAATTTTGTACCAAAACTTGCTCATTTAACGTATTTTATCATATACATTCATAAAATATCAAGTTTTGCTTGAAATACATGTAATGTATAATATTTATTTAACAGGTTGTTTTCGTAAAAAAAAATTGTTTTCGCTATCTATCTATACCATACATAATTTGATATATCTGTAAAGTTATATAGATAACGATATATTGAAGAGATTGACACACTTCTTAAAATATCGACAATTCTATTTTATAAACACGTTTATGTTTGCTTTATATGGCAGCTAAAATTTGGAATATTTATATAAGTGTCTTTGATTCTGTTTTAGTGGTGACAGTGTATGGATAAATGTACAATTAAGTATGGGAAAGGGATCTAGCCATCATCAGGTACCATTTGGTTTTTATGAATAAACTGCTACACCTTTTTGTCCCTTTATAATTTAATACTACTTATTCAAACATGATGCAGACTGACAAATATATAGTTAACAATTGTTAATGCATTGTTCCCAGTGACCCGATAAACAACCAGTACACCCCGATCCAGACAGCAGGAAAAAACCTGGACTTCAATCGTAGAGACACCGTGTTGAATCAGCGATAACGGTGATGTTTATGATTTGAATACAAACGGGATTCATCAGGGAGCGAAACCAATGCCGGCTTATTCCGGGGAGATCTGGTTGAAACCGTAGCTTTCCAGGCTAGATTCGTCCTTCCACCATAAGAACACTGAGTAAAACCACAATAAACCGACATGTCCTGTGTCCAAGGTGGAGATACGGTGATTTCCGATCTGGTGACTCGATTTTCTTCTCGAATCTTCTCGGTACACCCCGGTCCATCGGATACGAATTATCATGCGAACTAGGCATGATAATATTACACAATATGTAGTATAACAATCATTTTTTTAAACGTTGTGTACAGTTGTATCAAACGTTGGTTAAATTTAATACATGCTTTACAAAAGGTATAATAATGGTAATGGTATTCATAAGTGTCCATGTTCTCGCAGCTTAGACGTTAATCGTTTAACTTAAAAGTTATACATAAAACGTTTTTTCACACCTGCAGCGTGTTCAGTAACGACTGTTTGCGAACGTTACGGATGCAGGACAACTCAACCCGAAGACAACACTACTCAAAGTTAGGACAACTCAACTGTTAGTAGGGGACTTGAGTTTTCTCGGGTTGAGTTGTCTTTGGGGTGAGTTGTTTCGACCCTAACGTTACGGAGCGTTCGGGGAAATTGAAAAGGCTACAAACTTGTCACTTGATTCCCTTACTAGGCTTTACACCAGTAAATTAAATTACCTTTAATCATTGTAAATGTAGATAAGTAGCAGCCAGACAGGTATTTAGTTAAACTAGGCTAGGTAAGCTGGTCTCTATAAAAAACGTGAAAGGTGTTGACACGGTGTTAAACAAAACATAGTTTTTAACCGAGGGTCCGATTACCACTTTTTACTTCTAATTTAGTTGTCCGATAAGCTCAGTTGGTAACATGCAAGTGTACTGAGGGATCGTGGAGTCGAATCCAGGGTAGGGCATACTTTCGTGGAGTTTGGTCATGAAATGACCTATCATATGTTCTTAATCATGTAGAGCATGTGTAAGTCACTGACGGAGGTACATGTATGTGCCTTGAATCTTAATTGTTAAGAGATAAAGCCAGAGATTGAACCTTTCCTGGAACGTTGAGTAGGTTGATGCATAGCCATGATATGAGATACGGCTTATTACCGAACAACAGTAATATATACTGATACTTTAGCATGTTTGAAATAAAGTCAACTAACATTTCTATCGTAATGATTAATACTATAGGAGTATTATAAAATAAGACGGCGACAAGGTAAACACAGTCAAATGTGACATTAACAATGCGTTATTGATTATAATTTGATAATCAATTCACCAGCATGGCATTTTTGTATTTAAACTATGTTCATTAATAGTTTGACAATTTGTTATCATAGTTTTTGTAGGCCAAGTATAAACTTCACTTACTTTAGTACATATCGCGTAATATGCTATGTGTAGTCATGTATTTTAAACAATGGACCTGCTCACTCATTCGTTTATAACGGTGATGCATATAAATGTACATTAATTATTTAGCAGATTTAAACATGCCATTTTGATATGCAGCATTTATCATAAATAGTTTATATGACTATTGTTAATTTTCTTAAATGATATGTTAATAGAATATATTCAAATTAACTGAAGAATTTCAATATCAAAATATTACCCAAATGAGCTTTTTGGTTAAACTTTCTACGTTTATGTACAAACTGTTACCTTAAATCCTTAAATAACCCTTACATGCTCGTACAGTAAAACTTGGATGTAACATACTCGCTGGGCCAAAGAAAAAAGGTATGTTATAACCGAGGTATGTTATATCCATATAGCATACTAAGTATGTTATATACAAAATACGAAAATTGGGCCAGGAAAAATGGTATGTTATAACCGAGTGTATGTTATAACCGGGTATGTTATAACCAAGTTCTACTGTATTCACTTACTCAGTGCTTATCAGAGTTTACAATACAACGAGCTAACGATAGGTTGATAATTTTGAACCCATTGAGAATATGTATAGTACAACCCAGGAGTCAACCCGGGTCGATAGCGCAATTGGTAGCGCCCCGGGATTTGGAATCTCGTCCCGAGGGGGTGCAGGTTCGAATCCCTCCCGGGGAAGTTTTACCTCCATTGATTAGAAAATATGGAGAAGTTTCCGGCCTTGTGGAATGGTAGATGAGTACTGGTTATAGACAATGGTCCAGGAAAGCTAGGTTAGGTGCGCTGGACGCCGTGAAATGACCTAAATTGTGTTGATACGGCGTTAACTCAAATAAATAAATAAATGAATACAACCCAGGAGTCTGTTTTTGGACTTTTATGTTTAGCTCGTAAGAAGATTCCACAAAAGTCAGAGGCCGCGTGTTCAGTTATCTTGAACATTCCAAAATGTTCCGTAAGTGAAGTGTCCGAACAACTCAACTCATAGACAACTCAACCCGAGACAACTCTATCTCCTATTAACGGATTGAGTTGTCCCAAATTTGAGTTGAATATTGCACAGGTTTACTTGTCTTCGGGTTGAGTTCTCCCGCACCTGTAACGTTAGCTAATAATAGTTACTGAACCCGGGGCTGTACAATATACTATATACGTTTTTCTCAACAGATTTAATAATTGCACAGTGATTGAATACACATAATCACAATATCACGAGTGTAAGACAAAGAGCACGAAGTCACGGTGAAAATATTTATGCTTTGACAGTTGAGAAAAAAACGAACTATTCCTTGCGCGTGTTCGCGGCGAAGAAACGAAAATACGACATGGCATAAATCAGCCACCATAGTTATGGCTGTTTTTACGAATGAAAATAGATCAAATGAAATACACAGGAAAATCGACTTAAAAGTTTAAACAAATGTAATTCAAAGTTTCATTTCTAAAAGTATTTTTCTAAATTTATTTACAATTATTTAAATCATTTAGAAAGGAAAGTAATAGCTGTTATCAATATCTTATAAGTACTTATAATTGTATCAACATGAATAAGGAAATAATTAACTTTCATATATTAATTGACCGGGCTAAATTCACGTATACGAAACTATTTAACTTTGATTTCGTAAATTGATTTGAAGATCGAACTGATTAGAAATCGAAATTCAACTTCCGATTAATACTCGTCTCACACACTCGTTCACAATACAACGGGTTGAGAGGACATTTGCTAATAATGAGTAGAGCTATACTTAAAATGTACATTATATAATGTGTTTACTTTGAATATATGTGTGCCTGTTTTAGTATTGAAATGTCATTATTTTTAGTTTTGAACATTTGTGTTTGACCAATTGCTTCCTAGCAAAGTTTAACCGGTCTTGTTATTTGTGTGAAATTAGAAGTGAAATTCATCTCATCTGAAGTAAGTTTTTGTGTTGGGATAACAATATGTTTTAAGATTATTTTTCAATGACATATTGATTTGAAAGATTTTTAAAGCAGATCGACTATAGGAACTTCGCCAATGACATATCTATTACGTGATATACATATATATATGATTAATCAAGCCTCCACTTTCTAGAGAGATTATGTAAATAACAATAACAAATCAAGCAAACATATTTACAAGACAATTAAGAGAACAATATATAGTAAAACACAGTTAGGATAAAGAAATGAATAATTGTTACAGAGAACAATCACGTCTTCAATATGAACGATTGTTTCATACAGACCGGAATAATGGAGAAATGACGCTAAATTAACAAATTTGAATTGTGTTGCTACACGAAAATTGACATTGGATAATTTATTTTTTCGTAAGTAAGAAGATAAAACATTATTAGGTATAAGAACTGTAGTTGCAGGAAAAGGATTTCGAATTTGAAATATTCGCGATGAACGTCTCAGCCAATCAGAGTGGAGTAATTAGAAATAATGGGCTAATAGAGGAACTAAATGAAGCTGAATTTCTCAGACTTATACCTACCTTAGTATATATGGTGGTCATACTTATTGTCGGAGTGTTAGGGAATGGTTTAGTATGTTATATTTATGGTGTATCCAACAAAATACGAACCAGTCCAAAATGGTTTATATTTTTCCTGGCTTGTCAAGACGTAGTCTTCTGTCTCGGTATAATACCGAGTGACATTGTGTCGTTAACACAACAGTTCACGTTTACTAACCCAGCTTGGTGTAAAATGGCCACATTTATATTACTGGCTTCAAATATTGCCCTGGGAATCAGCTTGTTTATTGTGGCACTGGACAGATATCTTAAAATTTGCAGACCTCTTGGATGGCAAATAAGCTATAAAATGGCACGCTATCTAAGCCTTTTAGCTGTGATTGCATCATGTGCTATATCATCTCCGGTTTTTAAGGTTTACGACATCAATGAATATGAATTACCCGGATATGACGTCATAGCGTCTGAATGTGTCTATGGGGACAACAAAGGGGATCATGCATTTATTCTTTTTGGAGTGATTATATTTTGTCTCAGTCTCGTGTTAATGTGTATACTATACTGTTTCATCGGCAGAGTAACTATAAAACACATTAAGCAAGAAAAAAAGTTTCGTCGACTTTCTTTACTTGAATCTAAAGCTAAGTTGAGTGACCATAATCCGGTAAATCTGTCTGAGGAATACGAGAAGCGGGCTAAAGCAAGAAAAGCAACATTTATAATGTTTCTAGTTTCATTATCATTTGTGTTAGGCTATCTCCCTGCATTGGGGTTGATTTTGGCGCGTAGTTTGAAGACTGATTTCAGCGAATCGTTGACAGTGACACAGAGAGCTGTATACAAGTTTTTTGTAAGATCTTATTATTTGATTTATGCCATTAATCCGTTTATCTATTGTTTAAATGACTCTGAATTCAGAAAAAATAGTGTAGACGTTTTACGCAGACTATTTGGATGGATCTCTTCAACATGCAATAACAATGAGAGACAATAGTTATCATTTTACATTGCATTTTATTGAAACATTTGGTCAAAGTCGTTAGATTATTAACTGAATCTATCATTAAAATGAAGTTCGTGGATGAAATGTTTTATAATTGATTTAACCATGTTTTACTTAAACTTTTTGTCTTGGATCACTTTTGACCCAATCACGATTACTGATGTTTTTAATTATGTTTCAATGATTACCCAGGCTCGTTTTATTGAAATTGGCCGAGTCGAACACATTGTCTGGCACCGATCAATTTCCCTTCTATATCTATATTAGTCAACCTCTGTTGGGTCGAACAGGACTGAGTCGAACTCTCGAACCAATATCTTGGTCCCGTGCTTTACAAATACACTTAGATACAATTGTCTCTCTCGAACAATAGATTTTCACACATCGGCCGTAAAATCTTGACAGTAGTCATTGTTGGTGACGCGTGATTATAACAGGGCGTGAAAATCACTTAACAATATATTTGTTAATTGATTTAAATCGCTTAACAATAGATTTGTTAATTGATGTTAATTTGTATTACTCATACCTTATTTAATATGTATCATTTATTATTTTGATTATGAATCGTTTATGTCTCACTGATGATTTATCCATGTTTAGTTATGTATCTTATTATTCACGAATGACTGAATCATGTTTTATTGATGTTTAGTTATGTGTCAATTATGACTGAATCATGTTTTAGTGATGTTTTTAGTTACGTTTCACGAATGGCTGAATGTTATTTTTTTATGTTTAGTTATGTTTCACGTATCACTGGATCATTCTTTAGTGATGTTCAGTTATGTTTAACGAATGCTTGAATCTTATCTTAGTGATGTTTAGTATGTTTCATGTATGACTGAATCATGTTTTAGTGATGTTTAGTTATGTTTCACGTATGGCTGAATCTTATTTTAGTGATGTTCAGTTATGTTTAACGAATGACTGAATATTATCTTAGTGATGTTTAGTTATGTTTCACGTATGACTGAATCATGCTTTGGTAAAGTTTAGTTATGTTTTACGTATGACTAAATCACATTTTCCTGATGATTTATCTATTACCTATTTCTTACTGATGTTTTACTGATGTTTTAGTCATGTATGAGATATAATTACTGATGTTTACAGCTATGTTTCACTGATGACCTTCTCTTGTTTTATTGAAATGTTAGTCATGTATAACTCATGTTTTAGACTGATAATTTCATAAATGTTTCACTTTTGCCTCGCCAGTTGTTTTCTTATGTTTTTTGTTTAATGTATGACTTGTGTTTTATTGATGTCTTTGTTATGTATTTCTTACAAATACATGTAATAATGGTTAGTATACAATGTATAGCATCCGTGTCAGATGATTTTATTCAGCATAATTTAGCATATAATTTAACACACAATTTTGACGGTAATAATATGGAGAAGTCAGCGTCTATGGTTAGCTAGTGTAAAATAGAAAACATTTTTATAACTAATCACCTGATTTTAGAGCAAAAGGATTGCTTCATTAGCACGGCATTTAAATGATATTAAACTATTACATATAATAGTATGTATGAATGCATAAAACAGTAGTCAAAGACTGGTTAAACCTTAGAATAGATGTAATAATAAATTGTTTTAACAATATGTATATGGATATATTTGTGTGTATGCGTTTTTCTTTAGCTAAATAATAAAAAATACAAAATTTTTTGTTTGTTTTATTTTCTGGTTTCATCAGTATCTGTTATATAAAATCATTGTTCCTCAATTATATTTAGTTCCAGAATCTAGCAATTGGTTCAGCATTTAATCTTGAACCGTTAATCAAGTCCTGGTGCCTTTAGAATCTGTTTCTTGCCGGAGTTGTCATTACGACGTCGTCGTGATACTCGGACTCTACCGCATACATGTCTTATAGCTTGAAAGGCGTGGAAGGGTTGTGGACGCGTGGTGAATGTGTGCGTAAGGTACAGGGAATTAAGGCGAAGGTTCACATTACTTTCCCAGAAGGTGGTATAATAAATGGCCAATTTTCTAAGACAATCGTTACATAGCGCGTTGCCCTTTGGTACTCTTCACACCAAAAGAAATAATCGAGGGTTAGGATGAAACACATTATCGAGGGTTCCTAGGGGCGATCGTTTCTTGTACGCAGAGGCTATTAAGATTTTCGATCGAAAATCTTAATTACATCTGGTTATGAGAATGAGTGGGATGCGCTAGCTAGCGATATGCTTAGGATAGTGGCTAAATGAATCAGTATGGAAAATGTCACGTGACTTATGCTCTCATCACATATCAAACACACAATTATTGTTATTCATCAGAACTGCCATGCAGTTATCTTTTCTATACAAAAATGAAAAGGTCAACATTTGACGGAGGCAAAGATAAATTGGACAATTAATTTTAGTTAACAAAATTATTTTTAGACTTGAGTTATCTTTCAAATTATATTCTTGTGATGTTTCAATGTTGCCAACCTATGAAATAATAACACTATAAGTGTAATTCGGAGAAAAAATAGAAAAAGGTATTTTGACACCTCCTTATGTATCTTATCCACAAAGTTTGATGCATTTAAAGTGTTGGGTAGTAACTTTTTTGATGTAATTAAAGTGTGCTTGTGTATTTCTGAAACTGTTAGTTTTACATCTAATCATTTGGTATCATTTCGGATTGTCTACGGGGACGATCTAAAATATTAAACCAATGAATTTTGGCCCAGTCTTAATAAACATGTTACCACAGCCCTTTAAAAGTTCCCAAACTCATTTCGCGATTTACATTGTATTAAATGGGATTTCAAGCAATTCTTAAAGCAGGTTTTTGTTAATTCATTTTCAATTTTGCTTTTTGGAAGCAATATGAATATGAAACCATAAAAATATCTCAAACTTGATCTTGGTTCATTGAGATACATTGGCCATAGTTTTGAAGGCTAATATATAACTCTAGCTGCAACCCAAAAAAATGAAATGTACTTATAAAACTTTGTTTCTTTTGCATGAAAGGGAATATAATGAATAAAAAAACATCTTAAAACTTAGAAGTACAAGTTATTCAGTAAATTATAGTGTGAAGGAATTTTTGGAGGGCAGTGTATATGAGTAAAGCTTTGTTTGCTTGTTTTTGTTGGGTTTAACGCCGTAGCAACACATTGTATAGGTCATATAACGGCAGTCAGTCAACCAACTCACTGCTCCTGGAAAGGCTAAATCTCTGGATTGAGCTGTTAACCAACTTCTAAGCGCATACTTTCGTCAGTGACTGACAACTGCCCTACATAATTAAAATCATTGGTAGAAGGAAGAATGGCCGTAGAAATAATTTCATGACCAAGCTCCACGAAAGTATGCCTCGCCCGGGAATCAAACCCACGACCCCTCGATCAGTAGACTTGCGTGCTACCAACTGAACTAGCCGGGCGGCTAAATTATGTATTACCACAAGACTTCCACGTGCAATTGGTGGCGATGTATAATAACTATCTTTCACATGTAGAATCATGGTCAGTAACTGGTCTTTAAATTTCAACCAACTAACCTTCCAGATTTCTAGGAAAAGAGTGTGACCCACTAACCTCCATTAACTACCAAGAAAACGACCAGGAAAAACATTGACTAACTATTGCGTGATAAATGTTATTCAACTTTCAACAATTATCTCCGTATGTACATGTAGATACTCGCTACAGCACTTTTGGACTAACTATATGTTTGTGAAAAACTTCTTTGAGACTTTCAGCAGATTACTGACTAAACCAAAGATTTAGAAAGACACAATAACTGCAGTGGCTAATTGCTTTGAGTGAAAAATATTCTCATTCTGATTTTACGTGACTTAACTATAATATTAATTGCATTTCCAAGTTTTTTTAGATTTGTTGAACTAGTTAACTTACGTTGTAATGATATTATTATTCATGACTCTTATTTTCTGTAAGACTAAAAAAGAGTAAAACCGATCAATACCGTTTCGGTGACACTATTGTTATATCAAAAGGGGAGACAATTACATTTTCTTATTCAATGTTTTTACGTTATTTACGTGTCACAGGATTCTCACTTCATGATAATACATTTTTGTTTAAACCTTGTTATAAATCTAAAACTATTTGTAAGCCTATATTGAATGACAACCCACTTAGTTATACTCGTACTAAAGAATGTTTAGTGTCACGTTTGAGAGAAATAGATAATAATTCTAACATAGGTATTTATCATTACGTTTTGGTGGAGACACTGCAGCGGCTAATGCCGGTGTAAATGATCGTTGTTGGAACGTTATGGGCGCTGGAAAGGTGAATATAGTAAAGACGGCTATGTTGCTGACTGCTTGGCTAACAGATTGAAAGTTTCTAAATCTTTAGCCTTATAAACATACATCACATCCAGCCTAATTTTTTGATATCTATACTGCACGTCTGGTATTGCATTTCCTTGTTTGTTGTTATTTTCGTAAATACAGAGTGAAGTTAAGACTATCTTTTTCATGCGTTTCGAAGTATAGCATGAAATTTTTGTCTTCACGAAACAGAGGTTTTACGGTAGCCAAAATATTTTGTAGTTGTTGCACGATATTTTCGTGTTCACGTAGGTGTGCCTGTATAAAAGGTTTTGGCGCGTAAAAATTGTCATTCTTCCAGACAGGCTCAGTCATACCAAGTTTCCTAAAGAATATTGTTCATGTCATATTCCAAATTAATTAGTGTGATAATATTTCTGTTTGAAGAAAAATAAGTTATGTGCATTATTAATAATGGATTCGTATTTCATTTAGTTATCTTGAATTCACTGATGTCAGCAGATTCGTCAAAATTGTTTAATTGCAATGATATTATATATTTCTTTTATACTAAACAAGTCATGTGAAAGAATGCATTTGAGTATTATTTCTTTTGATACATATTTCCCCTGCAGATAATTTCAACTGTTGTTAAAATAATTAAACGAAATTTTGTGAGTCAACTATGGGATATTATATCTTTCATGTGACACGAAATACGTCGAAATCCGCCGTGTAGTTACCGTTTTCCAAGATGCAAGTGCATTTCGTGTTTTTTACTAATATAAGCCAAACGGTTTACATTTTCACGTTTATTTTGTACATGTCGATATCTATAGCAATTTACACTTAAAAAGAACACCTACATGTAAACTTTCACAAGTCGTAAGTATAAAACGAACTAGCTTGAAATAAAGAGGCCAAGATATCGAAATGATACATGCTGGCTCATATGTACGATAGGTAAATTGAATTGAAGCGCTAGCTCATGTCTTGCTCGCATCATATTCATGACTGACACATTTTAAGCATAGCTGCAATGCAGAAACCTTCAACAATCGTGACAAAGTAAACCCATTTTCAGCTTGCCCATACTTTCAAGCGTAACCTTTTGATTGTGACGAAGATTTAAGGAAGTTTGGGCAAACCGGACGTGTTAAAGACCTGCCAAGCTAGAGAAGACGTCGTATGACGACAAGACGGCAAGGATTGGCTATGATACCCCGAGATATCTTTCAGAACTACATAATCTCATTGCGAGGAGACGTCTTGCAGTTATACATGTACGAGCTGAAGGTGGCTATACTCGTTATTGATGTGAATTTTTACTTCGTCGGTGCCAATATTGTTACTGCTTATATGAAGTCAGTTATTATTCAATTTATTTTTCGTTTTGCTAATAAAGGAAATTTCGTGAATATTGTCTACAAATGTTATATAGGTGTATAATTGGACAAGTTGTTAAGTGTATTTCCACTGTGAATGTTATATAAAAATTGTACATTTGGTTCTGTAAATTAAAGTTTTTCAGTTGTATGTTGTTAAATGTAAGAAATATTGATTGCCAGGACATTAATCAGAATATATATTGCGTTTACAATTTTATTTTTTTAGAGTATCACATAAATTTATGTTGTATAATTAATTTTTTATAGTATAATGAAAACGATTTATCTTATACGATAAACATTTAGTAAGCATTTTAACTGTAAGTGTTAAAAGAAGTATCAAGAATGAGGTCGAACATTCAGCGTCAGGCATTTGACAAAATGACACAGTTTTCCAGGGCAAAGACAAAAATGGACGATCTCTGGTTTTTACTGGGCGCGTCTGGCGCGTTTTGATACTCAAGTCATGAAATTTAAACAATCAAATAGGTATTTCATGCAATTTGTGTTTACAGTTTCGTAAAGAAACAAAATAATTTCATTCATGTTTAATTATGATGTACCACTGTTTTTATCTGACATCTCTTTATTGTCATTGTATCTTGTACTTGTATCTACCGTTCTCATGACTGTAAACCATTAAAACTGCACGTTTGGTAGTGTAATTTCTTGTTTGTGGTTTTTATTCCCGTAAATACTGAGTGAAGTTAAGCTTGCAGGAAAACCGACATAACAAATGTAAAGAAATATAATTCACAGTTTTATTGCCTAAAGTGATATCCTTCATTTTTTATAATGAATAGATTGTTTTGTTTTGTTTTTGTTGGGTTTAACGCCGTAGCAACACATTGTGTAGGTCAATCTATTCACTGTTCCTGGAACGGCTAAATCTCTTGATAATGCGCTTAGCATACTTTCGTAAATGACTAACAACTGTCCTACACAATTAAGAATCATTGGTAGGAAGAAAAAAAGGCCAAAGAAGAGCAGGAAAATTAATAGATGTTGATGATATCTTATAAGAACTTGTAATTATAAGTATACGAAATAATTAACTTTCAGCTACTAGTTGACCTAGCCAAATTCACATAGACGAAACTACTTAACATTGATTCCGTGAAATGAAGTGAAGATCGAACTGATTAGAAATCGAAATTCAACTATTGATTCTTGTCTTCCACACTCGTTCTCAAGGCAACATGTTGAGAGGACATTTGATTATAATGACTAAAGCTACTTAGGATGAATATTGCATACATGCATATACTTTGAATATATGAGTACGTTTTTAAGAACTGAAATGCCATTATTTTATGTTTTGAACATTTGTGTTTGACAAATTGCTTCCTAGCAAAGTTTAACCTGTGATGTTATGTGTGTGAAATTTGGAGTGAAATTTATCTTATCTCATATAAATAGTTTGGGTTGGAATAACGATATCATAAAGAGTATTTTTCAGTGACATATTGATTTGAAAGATATTTATATTAGATCGACTTCGGGGACTTTTCTATTTACGATATATCTATTACGTGATAAACACAAAAACAGTGGCGTATTTTCAATATTTTGTCTTCAAAATAACCGATTGTTTCCTGCAAGAACGGTATAATGGAGAAATGACGCCGAGATAACAAATTTGAATTGTGTTGCTGCTCGAATAATGACATTGGCTTGGACATGTTATTTCTTAATAAGTGAGAAGATAATTTTGTAAAAGAACAGCATTTGTACGAATAGTATTTCGAATTTGAAATATTCGCGATGAACGTCTCAGCCAATCAGAGTGGAGTATTTGGAAATAATGAGACATTAGAAGAACTAAATGAAGCTGAATTTCTCAGACTTATACCTACCTTGGTATATATGGTGATCATACTTATTGTCGGAGTGTTAGGGAATGGACTAGTATGTTATAACTATGGTGTACACTACAAAGAACGAACCAGTCTAATCTGGTTTATAGTTTTCCCGGCTTGTCAAGGCATATTTTGTTGTCTTGTTTTGATACCGATTGATATTGTGTCGTTAACACAACAGTTCACGTTTACTAACCCAGTTTGGTGTAAAATGGCCACATTTATATTACTGGCTTCAAATTCTGCTCAGGGAAGCATCTTTTTCATAATGGCACTGGACAGATATCTAAAAAATTGTAGACCTTTTGGATGGCAAATAAGCTATAAAATGGAACGCTATCTAAGCATTTTAGCTGTTATTGCATCATGTGCTATATCATCTCCGATTTTTGAGGTTTACGACATCAATGAATTTAAACTACCCGGATATGACGTCATTGCGTCTGAATGTGTCTATGGGAACAACAAAGGGAATCGTGTATTCGTTTTTGTTGGAATGGTTATATTTTGTCTCAGTCTCGTGTTAATGTGTATACTACACTGTTTGGTCGGAAAGAAGTTCAATGACCATGATCGGGCTAGAACAAGAAAAGCAACGTTTTCGATGTTTCTAGTTTCAGTGACATTTGTGTTAAGCTATCTCCCTCCATTGGGGTTGATTTTGGCGCGTAGTTTGAAGTCTGATTTCAGCGAATCGATGACAGTGACACAGAGAGTTGTTTACCAGTTTTTTGTTAGATCTTATTACTTGATATATGTCATTAATCCGTTTATCTATTTTTTAAATAACTCTGAATTCAGAAAAAGTAGTGTAGACGTTTTACGCAGACTATTTGGATGGATCTTTTCAACATGCAATAACAATGAGAGACAATAATTATCATTTTACATTGCATTTTCTTGCAAAAAGTTGGTCAAAGTCGATAGATTATTAACTGAATCTATCATTAAAATGAAGTTCGTGGATGAAATGTTTTATAATTGATTTAACCTTGTTTTACTTAAACTTTCTGTCTTGGATCACTTTTGACTCAATCACGATTACTGATGTTTTTAATTATGTTTCAATGATTACCCAGACTCGTTTTATTGAAATTTTCTGCTATGTACAATATAAATTCATTTACTCGAACACCACCGGGTCGAATTAATTGGCCGAGTCGAACACATTGTCTGGCACCAATCAATTTCCCTTCTATATCTATATTAGTCAACCTCTGTTGGGTCGAACAGGACTGAGTCGAATTCTCGAACCAATATCTTGGTCCCGTGGTTTACAAATACACTTAGATACAATTGTCTCTCTCGAACAATAGATTTTCACACATCGACCGTAAAATCTTGACAGTAGTCATTGTTGGTGACGCGTGATAATAACAGGGCGTGAAAATCGCTTAACAATAGATTTGTTAATTGATTTAAATCGCTTAACAATAGATTTGTTAATTGATGTTAATTTGTATTACTCATACCTTATTTAATATGTATCATTTATTATTTTGATTATGAATCGTTTTTGTCTCACTGATGATTTATCCATGTTTAGTTATGTATCTTATTATTCACGAATGACTGAATCATGTTTTATTGATGTTTAGTTATGTGTCAATTATGACTGAATCATGTTTTAGTGATGTTTTTAGTTACGTTTCACGAATGGCTGAATGTTATTTTTTTATGTTTAGTTATGTTTCACGTATCACTGGATCATTCTTTAGTGATGTTCAGTTATGTTTAACGAATGCTTGAATCTTATCTTAGTGATGTTTAGTATGTTTCGTGTATGACTGAATCATGTTTTAATGATGCTTAGTTATGTTTCACGTATGGCTGAATCTTATTTTAGTGATGTTTAGTATGTTTCATGTATGACTGAATAGTATCTTAGTGATGTTTAGTTATGTTTCACGTATGACTGAATCTTATTTCAGTGATGTTCAGTTATGTTTAACGAATGACTGAATATTATCTTAGTGATGTTTAGTTATGTTTCACGTATGACTGAATCATGCTTTGGTAAAGTTTAGTTATGTTTTACGTATGACTAAATCACGTTTTCCTGATTATTTTATCTATTACATATTTCTTACTGATGTTTTAGTCATGTATGAGATATAATTACTGATGTTAAGAGCTATGTTTCACTGATGACCTTCTCTTGTTTTATTGAAATGTTAGTCATGTATAACTCATGTTTTAGACTGATAATTTCATAAATGTTTCACTTTTGCCTCGCCAGTTGTTTTCTTATGTTTTTTGTTTAATGTATGACTTGTGTTTTATTGATGTCTTTGTTATGTATTTCTTACAAATAAATATAATAATGGTTAGTATACAATGTATAGCATCCGTGTCAGATGATTTTATTCATAATATAATTTAGCGTAATTTAGCATATAATTTTACACACAATTTTAACGGCAATAATATGGAGAAGGCAGCGTCTATGGTTAGCTAAGTGTAAAATAGAAAACATTTTTATAACGAATCACCTGATTTTAGAGCAAAAGGATTGCTTCATTAGCACGGCATTTAAATGATATTAAACTATTACATATAATAGTATGTATGAATGCATAAAACATTAGTCAAAGACTGGTTAAACCTTAGAATAGGTGTAATTACAAATTGTTTTAACAATATGTATATGGATATATTTGTGTGTATGCGTTTTTCTTTAGCTAAATAATAAAAAAATACAAAATTTTTTGTTTGTTTTATTTTCTGGTTTCATCAGTATCTGTTATATAAAATCATTGTTCCTCAATTATATTTAGTTCCAGAATCTAGCAATTGGTTCAGCATTTAATCTTGACCCGTTAATCAAGTCCTGGTGCCTTTAGAATCTGTTTCTTGCCGGAGTTGTCATTACGACGTCGTCGTGATACTCGGACTCTTCCGCATACATGTCTTATAGCTTGAAAGGCGTGGAAGGGTTGTGGACGCGTGGTGAATGTGTGCGTAAGGTACAGGGAATTAAGGCGAAGGTTCACATTACTTTCCCAGAAGGTGGTATAATAAATGGCCAATTTTCTAAGACAATCGTTACATAGCGCGTTGCCCTTTGGTACTCTTCACACCAAAAGAAATAAAAATGTAACACCAAATCGAGGGTTCCTAGCGGCGATCGTTTCTTGTACGCAGAGGCTATTAAGATTTTCGATCGAGAATCTTAATTACATGTACATCTGGGTATGAGAATGAGGGGGGATGCACTAGCTAGCGATATGCTTAGGATAGTAGCTAAATGAATCAGTATGGAAAATGTCACGTGACTTTGTCTATTGTGCTCTCATCACATATCAAACACACACATATTGTTATTCATCAGAACTGCCATGCAGTTATCTTTTCTATACAAAAAAGAAAAGATCAACATTTGACGGAGGCAAAGATAAACTGGACAATAAATTTTTGTTAACAAAATTTATTTTATACTTGAGTTATCTTTCAAATTATATTCTTTCGATATTTTAATGTTGCCAATCTATGGATTAATAACACTTTAAGTGTTATTCGGAGGAAAAATAGAAAAAGGATATTTGACATCTCTTTATGTATCTTATCCACAAAGTTTGATGCATTTAAAGTGTTGGATAGTAACTTTTTTGATGTGATTAAAGTGTGCTTGTATATTTCTGAAACTGTTAGTTTTACATCTAATCATTTGGTATCATTTCGGATTGTCTACGGGGACGATCTAAAATATTGAACCAATGAATTTTGGCCCAGTGAACATGTATACACAGCCCTTTAAAAGTTCCCAAACACTTTCCGCCATTTACAATGTATTAAATGGGATTTCAAGCAATTATAAAAGCAGGTTGTTGGTAAATCATTTTCAATTTTGCTTTTTGGAAGCAATATGAAGATGAAACTATAAAAATATCTCAAACTTGATATTGGTTCATTTAGATACATTGACCATAGTTTTAAAGGCTGATAGATAACTCTAGCTGCAACCCAAAAAATGAAATGTACTGAAAAGTACAAGTTATTCAGTTAATTGTAGTGTGAAGGAAGTTTTGGAGGGCAGTGTATATGAATATAATTTTGTTTGCTTGTTTTTGTTGAGTTTAATGCCGTAGCAACACATTGTATAGGTCATATAACGGCGGTCAGTCAACCAACTCACTGCTCCTGGAAAGGCTAAATCTCTGGGTTGAGCTGTTAACCAACTACTAAGCGCATACTTTCGTCAGTGACTGACAACTGCCCTACATAATTAAAATCATTTGTAGAAGGGATAATGGCCGTAGAAATAATTTCATGACCAAGCTCCACGAAAGTATTCCTCGCCCGGGAATCAAACCCACGACCATTCGATCAGTAGACTTGCGTGCAAACAACTGAACTAGCCGGGCGGCTAAATTAGGTTTTACCACAAGACTTCCACGTGCAAGTGGTGGCCATGTGGCCAACTAACCTTCCAGATTTCTAGGAAAAGAGTGTGACCCACTAACCTCCATTAACTACTAAGAAAACAACCAGGAAAAAAATTGACCAACTATTGCGTTGTAAATTTTATTCAACTTTCAACAATAATATCCGTATATACATGTAGATACTCACAACAGTACTTCTGTACTAACTATCAATAAATATACAAATATCGTGTTTTTAATCAGGTGGGGGGTTGTTATACCAGCGCTACTAGCAGCTAATTCTTAATGGTATCGAAATTGGCGAAAATATACAAACTTTTTACCTTAACTCGGAAGGGCTATTTTAAGATGATCTTATTTCATTACTAATTTACTGACGGATATGAAACTTGGCCAAGTTATTTCCTGTGTGATTTTTCTTCAGTAAAAACCATTTGAACCTCAATTTCAGTTACCATGAAAACGCTTGGTCGGAGCGAAAAGGGCAAAACGTGCAATTTTGTCCCCTTTTTTACCCCAAAATGTCCATTTCTTTCAATTATATTCCCAAATGAGGTCTAAAGTGCCGGTTTCCCACAGACAGAAAACATTTTACATGTTGCGCTATGTTTCTGCACTAAATGACCCTGTTATATTCTAGCGATGAGGTTTGTTCCCCCCTTACGCCTTAGCGACAGAGGGAGCACATCAATCCCTCTTGGACTACTTGAAACATCTTTTGATAGGGAAACGCGTACGAAAAAATTCATTTTTGAACAGCTTTCAATTTACTAATTTGAATGCCCGTGGTGGCCATTTTGAAGGAGATCCAGACACGTAAAATGCAGGATTGGCCATTTACGTTTAACCTCCATTCAATACCAAGAAAAGAATGTGACCTATAAACCTTCCTTAACTTTCAGGAAAATAATGTGAAAGTTAACTTTAAGTGTTTAGAAAGTACTTCAGTCGATCCTGTTTCTTAAGATTGTTATCATTTCTTGATAATTACCTACTCGAACTTTCCGGGAGGTTTAATAGTTTAATCTTAAGATCTACATGGACACACTTAGTAGAGAGTTTAAGATACTTTTAAATGATTTATTGATTAGACTCGTATCAGTTCAATCAAATCATACATGATTTTGGATCATGTACAAATTCAGTGTTAACAAAACAAATACAGTATGCTCTTATTAAAGGACCCTACTTTTTAAGAAAAGGACAATTTTTACACTTAAACTTAGAAAGCAATTTAATGGTCTGACATATTCATTGTGTCTCTAATGCAAGTTGTTTTTAAATTACTTCACATATATGTCTGTGGTAAATGAATATATCTTCATACAGTGGCTTTAAGTAAACACGGGTAAAAATGTTGCATATTAATGAACTACGTTTACGCACTGTGTTATCACATTTCAGGCTCCGCCCGCACAAAATGACAAGAATTTACGATTTTATCGAAATGAAATAAGATCCAAACCAGTAGGCCAATCAGGTAAGCATGAGTTATATAACATATTATGTTGATCCTCTATCCACAGTGGCAATACCTAGAATATGTATTTTGCGTCAACTCAATAAAATTTGACTATCCAACCAACTATCCACATTAAATTAAATTTTTTAACCGGTAGTTAAACCTTTATCATAACGTGTTTACATCTGTCATTCTTTACGCAGATATTAGAAATCGAAACTAGAATACATGGTTTAACTATGCACCTATACCTTTAGAGGTTTAAAAGTACTTTGTATCTATGGATTTATATTCCTGAAGCTATGAGTGATCATTTATTTTACATTTTAACAATGATTTTGTCGAAAAACCGAAAAAATCCAACGATTTTGTCTTCATGCGCGGCAATGTTGCGTACCAAATCGCCGAATTCGGGAAAGCGTCTTACTATAGAGGTGATATCTTCAACTTCTATTTATAGAATGCAATGTTACGGTTTGAAGATAAAACAGTGCAAAAAAATCAACATCGATTCTAGAGTTTTAAAGGGCTGTGGCTATTTTAATTGTAAGATTTATACGATACAAACACCCTGGAGAACCCATCAAAGTTTTCCTGTTAAATTTGAAGACGACTTGTCACTGCAGCACGCTGAAATGGAATAGTTTTTCAAGGTGTTAGCACACCAGATCTTATATCTTATATATACGACGGTCAGTTCTTCCTACCATAGGTTTCCTGGACCCTTATCTGTCACCAGTACTAGCTTACCCTATTACAAAGCCGACAACTCATGTGTAAGATGTGACCTACCGCGACCGGGCTCGAACCAGCGATCTCCGGATTTGAAGCGGCAGATGGAATTTATGGATTATATAAAACAAACGGTAGCGAAGGGACCTTTACAGTACATAGGTCAGATTAGATGTACATACATGTATGTTGTTAAAAAATGGTTAAATAAATAATTACAAAAAAAGATTAGATGTACATGTACTTCTTATCGTCTGCTTGTTAATGCGTAATGAGGACTACATTAATTTCAGTTGGTATTATCCCTGGAATGCGCACAAACATCCGAATGTAATCGTTCGTGGCAAATTTTAATGAGGATTTGCGTTAGTCCACAACTAAACTAACAAATTTATTTTTATATAAAAGGCTATAAAATAGAAGAAATGTTAAAATGGCATGGTAACTACAATAAATTAGAGAAAACAATAAACTATTTACAATGGTAAGTGAAAAATAATTATATATAGCCTAACAATACATGTATAAATATGCGTTTTCATATCATTTCTGTTTTTATACGCCCGTTTTGAAAAAAAACGGGTGCATAATGGTATACCCTCCGTCCGTCCGTCTATCCGTCCGTCTGTTAGCCACAATCATGTCCGCTCAATATCTTTAAAAGCTTTGGAGTGACGGACATGGTACTCGGTAGGAAGATTGGTCATACTCAGTGGATGACCCCCTACACATTTTGAGGTCACTAGGTCAAAGGTCAAGGTCACTGGGTCTGGACGATAACTCAACAACCACTGTACCTAGATGCACCAAATTTGATGTGACAATAGCCCATGTGTCGAGGATGTGCCCTATTGGTCTTGAGGCCCCAGGGTCTAAGATTAGGTCACAGGAACATCATATGGAAAAACCTTGTCCGGACGATAATTCAACAATAACTGTACCTAGGTTCACCAAATTTTATGTGAAAATAGCCCATGTGTCAACAAAGTGCCGCATTGGTTTTGGGGCCCCAGGATTGAAGGTCAAGGTCGCGGGGACATCATATGGAAACACTTTGTCCGGACAATAACTGAACAACCACTGTACCTAGGTTTGTCAAATTTTATGTATGGATACATACTTCATTACATTGAAGATTAAACCTTATCTAACCAATTTAGGTGCTGACGCTGATGGATGTTCCGGAGGGATCCTTGGATTGGAATCCGACTTTGCACCTTGCAATCATGGATTTTTTCAAGGCATCTGGCTGGATTCCCTATTGGTCGGTGGCTGCCTTTTCTCATACTCTAATCATAACTATTATCACTTTTACTTTATCACTATACAATGTATGGTTGGGAGACGTGCGGCGCTGATGCTGATGGATGTTTGGGTGGGAGCCTTGGAGAAGAATCCAACTTTGCACCTTGCAATCATGGATTTTCGGGGCATTTGGCCTGATTCCTCATCGACTACGTAGCTGCCGTTCTACCAACAATCCATTACCTCTCTTTCACTATTTTTAAAATTGAAAATTCACTTGTTTTGTTGTTGTTGTTGTTTTTAAACTACTATGAGCACTTTATTGATCACAAATTTTAGTTTATTATTATTTTTCAGTTTATGTTTTTATATCTTTATCATGTAGGTTTTTATTTTAGCTCGTTTAAATTAATTATGCATATGATTGTGAAGCGCTTTTGAACATATATTCAATATGAAAAGCGCGCTATACAAATACGGTATATAATAATAATAATAATTATAATAATAATGATACTCCTTGAGTAGAGGATGTACCTTATATATTTTGAGACACAAGGGTCAAAGGTCAAGGTCACTGGGACTAATTTATATGAAAACTTTGTACGGACAATAACTCATCTAGCACTGTACCTATCTTCACCAAAATTATGTGATAATATTCCATGTGTCAAGGATGTGCCTTTTCGGTTTTGAGGCCCCAGAGTCCAATGTCAAGGTCACGGGGACATCATTTGGAAAAGCCTCGACGGTATGATAACTCAACAACCACTTTTTCTAAGTTCACCATATTTTATGTGTTGATTGCCCTCTAGTGGAGGATGTTCCCTTTTGATTTTATTTCCCCAGAGTCAAAAGTCAAAGTAACTGGAACTAAATCTATATCAAAACATTGTCCGGACAATAACTCAATAATGACTGTACCTAGTTTCACCAAATTTTATGTCTAGCATATGCCCCTTTTGTTTTGAGGCCCCTGGGTTAAAGGTCTAGGTCGCAAGGACATCATAATGAAAAAACTTGTCCAGAAAATAACTCAACAACCACCTTATCTAGGTTCACCAAATTTTATGTATCTTAGGCCCCAAGGTCAAGGTCACGGGAAGTTCACATGGGAAAACTTTGTGCCTGTAATAATTCAACCACGACTGTACCTAGGTATTCAAAAACTTTGCTTTGGATAGCCCTCGACTTAAGAATGTGACCTATTCTGAGGTCTCGCGGTCATTGGTTAAGTTCTCAGGGACTTCATGTGAGATAGAACACAGCATGGACTGTACACAGGCGCATAATGCCCCGCTCAGCGGAGTTCTTATTTAATCATTACAAGTATCTTAAAATTAACTTTAAGAATAACATTGTTACGCAATTGTACATATATTTTGGTGTGAATAAAATCCATTAATACAAAGTTGTAAGTATATCACGTTCTTTTGTCTGTAAGTGATAAACAGGTGATGACCACTGAAAATGACGAGTTTTATGAATACATGCATGTTCGTACAGCTTATATAAAAACGCATTATGTAATCAGGGTTGGGAATAACGTGACCCCGAGATAATCTAGAAAACTAGAACCTTTATTGGGTGTGAAGATCTACTGCTAGAAAGAGAACTTTGTGCTGCTTAGATTGCACTAGGGCTAATAAAATTTTGTACGTCAAAATGTCATTTACCTTGTCTTTTTCATCTAAAGGTGTTGATATGCTTATCATTAGCTGTGTTAAGAACCATAAAGGTCACTTGATTCTCCACACTAGTAATGTCAATGAAGCGACAATTATCAATTATGATAAGATATCTGGAGTTAATCGAAATTGACCACTCTATAGCTTTAAAAAAGTTATAATGACTACTAAAAATATTTTTATTTTCATCCGTGTGGGTAAACAAATGTTGAATTTGTTGTGTCTTGTGTTTTTATCTGTCGTCTTTTTGTCCTGCCAAACGTAAAGATGAAATACAAAAAAAGTGAATGATGAAAAGACGGAATATTTATTGTTTGTAACATATATTCGTGTGGCTCATTAAAAAAACTAAACTTTATTTTCTCGCCAGGTTGTTTCCAATACCAAACACGGTTGGTACCAACAACGATGCTCAAATACTACATAAAGAAGAGGCAAAGGTTAGAAAACAATTCAATTTTAAAACGATAAATGTTTCACTTAACTGATATCCGGTGACTATAGGAAACTTCAGTACTTATATTTGATTACATATTACTGCTTTTCAATGTTTTCTTAAAACTGTAGCATTAATGATGTCATAGTTACGTGTATTGCTACCGTCCTATCAGAGGTGCTTTACAACAATGTGAGCGCTCGGGGCGTCAATGGGCGCTATTGTTCTGAACGCGGGCGCTCGAGCGAGTGCTCGCAAGCGCTCGCGATTCAGCTCGAGAGGTGTTTCGCTTAGATGTCAAAGATGGCGACTGGAAAAACTAAGATCTTTATCTCAAAAGAATTTTCCCTGAAAAGTGGGACGCAAACGTGTGCGTTTCTTGTTCTACATAATATATCCACACAATGCATATAATAGATTTCTTTGGTACAGTAAATTGTATCATAATGATTCATATATAATAATGTGAAAGATCTACTGCGGAAATAATTGTTCCCCCCACTCGCTCTTTTCGATTATCATATTTATATGATAGCTACTAGATTAATACATACACTTTATGTACTTAACCAGTATGTAGAATGCAAACAATTTCATAATATTTGTTTTTACTTTAAATTATATAATTTGTCAATTTTGCCGGGCAACAAATTAACTATTTCTGCTCAAGTCCTGGGAAAAGTGTATGTTTTGCTTAATATATGAATACAATAACTGATACAAGTGTGCAAGGTTGATTTTCATAGAATTATTTCATCTCAGCTATGTTACATTCAGGAAGTTAAATTATTTATATACATCAGCTACTTGTAGTCATAAACATATACATTTGATTTATTTAACAGTTATTCGTATTTATACTTTACTTATTTTTTTGTTTATGTGCTTTAATGTATAAATATAGACCCACAAAGGGTCAAAGACCTTCGGGCTTTCTTTATTGTATAAGCTTGTAAACTTATTTCATAATTCATGAAAATGATAGAAATAAAGAAAAAGATATACTAAACAACAACGATTGATCTGGTTTTAAAGTTTAATATTTCAATGTACACTGTTTGGGAATCCGACCATCTTTCACATTTTGAAGACTCAGAGTCGTTATAATCGTTTATTATAGACGTACGAAGTCAAAATTGTCAAAATAAATTGTCATAATTATAAAGTATTTCAAAACATGACAACTCATGCGTTTTCAATTAAAGAGAAATGTAAAGTTTTCCGGTAGTTCGGTAATTTTCGGTTTTTTTTTAGGATTTCTGGTAAATACGTGGACCGCGTCATAAAAATAGGCCGATATTGTTGTGCGTATGCATTATGCAATGAAACTTTAAGAATGTCTTTAAGAAACAATTTCTTGTTCCATAGGATGTATGTTCGTATGTCATTGCGTATACAAGGAATGCAATTTGTACACATAAAGAACGGCAACTGCGTGGTTTCGGTAGAATAAAGTTTAACAGAACTATTTTATCTAAGACTTCGGCTGGCTAAATCTGAAACGACTGTCGAGATGGTCGTTTTAAGTTTAGCGCATGCGCTAAACTAAAAAATGCGTTCAACATCGTCACGTGGTGGGTTATGGTAGCTAATACTGTAATTACAGATGACCAATAGTATTTACTGCTAAATTATGTTATCAGTAAAGCAATTAAGTGTCGACTTTGTGTCTTTTTTCTGAAAATGGTTGCTGTAATATTCGGGGCCAGATGAGGTCGACTCGGACTCCCTGTGTCTCCGTTGAACCGGATCTGTATTACAATAATTTGAATTATACTTCTTTCTTTGATGGCCATTTGTATTTTATACGATATGCACCTATATAATATATATTTTATCGTTGAAGTTTTTTTATATTGCCAGGCTATTTCTGAGGACGTCGCCACAGGAACAAGGGTGTTAATGGCATACAAAATGATGCTAGATTTCTTTGGTATGAAATTACAGCGCAGGGAATATAAAGTAGAACGAGCAGACAACTATAAAGAAAGATATGCATATTTTAATAGGTAAGACTTTCAATTCAAATAATTAAATGACGGTTTCAAATAGTTTTGTAATAGTAAAGACAAGTATGACTACGAATCTTACGATTTAATGTTTTTAGTCTTTCAATACCTCCTTTGGTTAAATGTAACGCCGAAGTTACATATTGTATAGGTCATTTCACGACTGACCATCATCATACCCACTGTTCTTGGAAAGGCTAAATATCTTGATATATTTGTTAACAAGCTCCCTTTACTATTGGTTTATTTAACGCCTTAGTTACCCATTGTATAGGTCATATCTTAGCGGTCCTTCAACCTACTCACCGTTCCTGGAAAGGCCATATCTCTGGTTTATCAGTTTCTAAATGGTTATTTCATTAAGGGACTGACCACTGTCTTAGAACTGATTAAATGACGCATCGGAACTAAAAATAGAGAGGTAAAATATGTTTCAAATATGCCCTTTGTATTTGTTAAATCAATAAATGCATATAAGTCTACACTTTGTTTCAAGAATTTTACAATTATAATGACATATGTCATTTTTATCCTTTTTTGTCGGCCATTTTGAAAAAATGACTGTTCTAACCGAAGTCATAAAATATTTGTGAAATTATGCTGAATTTATTCTTTATGCAATAAATGGCAATAGAAAAATACTATTTAGAAAAAAATTAGATTGGCCCACCCCGAGGTTTGAAGAGGGTCTACAGTATTTTTTTTCTAGATTTTAACATTTTATCATTATTATTTTTATTGTCGGTAGATTTAATTGTGTAATAATTGTTATCAGTATATTTATTATTGCACAATGTATTCTAGATTTGAACATAATGGAAGAAGTATAACAAGGATTCTCATCTCTCTTGGTGAACTTGGTTTAGTGGAGTATCAAGGACCATTTGTTTTGTTTCTGTTAGAGGAGGTTTTAGACAATTAACTGTTAAAAGTAAAAGACATTACTATAAAATTCTGGATGAACACAGTAAAGGACGATGACTGTCTACAGACTATATACAATAGATGGGATTCACTACTGTAGAAAATATTATACAGTTATTTCATGTGTGATAGGGAACAGTCAAACTGTTGGCCCGGGGTGAAGGGAATAGTGCTTTGAACTGTTTCCCGAGGCCGTAGGCCGAGGGAAACAGTTTAAAGCACTATTCCTGACATCGAGGGACAACCGTTTGACTGTTCCCAAATCACACATAAAATAACTGTTTTATTACCTGATCATTTACTATTTTAACAGTACTTGACATGTTTGAAGCGTCTGGTAAAGTCTAAAATCCCATAGCAGTTACTTCCCTTTACATAAGTACAGTAACAGTTCGTGACGTCATTACGTGACGTCAGAGCACGCGCGGGCAACAGTCAAAACTATTGACCGGTCAACAGTTCACTCAGAAAACAGTTAAAAATATCGAATTACACTTATATAAGCAATCAGGTAATAAAATATCTTATAGACTATTAGGGGTGTAATAGTACGGTAAAAACCGTATTGCAATATATTGCTATACACAAAACCAATATTGCATTATATTGCAATACGTACCGTATTTTTTTGCGAAGACATGTGAAGCATGAACTAATGCATATGCATCTTCCTAATTTGATCAACATTACACATATATGTGTATTTTCAAATGTTCTCTTATCCAAATGTTAGTATGACTTTTGTAAGATGGACTATAACTATGTTAAAAATGCACATTTTGAATCAGACTTTCGAAGAGAATTTTTCTCTGATATGACGAAATATTTAACCTGTTAAAACCCAATAAAATTAGTTTAAACACATTTTATCATTTATACAAATATTAAATTTTCAGATTCTCATAAAAAAATAGTATGTAGCATATAAATATAAATAAACCGGTTCAAAGAAAAACGAACCGCCGGTTAAAAAACGTAAAGATTAGTATTGCAAAATTTACCGGTATATCGGTTAACCGTTGCATCTCATTATATCTATGGGTTAAGACCAATCAAATCTACACTCTTCTTTTTATGCATGTAATTATGCTAATTTTGCGCTTACCGATACATATGTAACAGTGCAAATTTGAACAAAAACACATATTCTTTTGTCCTTCTTATTCAATTTTTATATATTTTTAATTATGTGGGACAGTTGTCAGTCACTGACAAAAGTATGCGCTTAGTTGTTGGTTAACAGCTAAATCAAGAGATTGAGCCTTTCCAGGAACAGTGAGTAGGCTGACTGACCGCCGTTTTATGACCTATACAATGTGTTGCTACGGCGTTAAACCCAACAAAAACAAACAAAACAAAAAACCAATTTTACATGTATTGTTTTCTGCGTTAAGATTGTTCTAAGGTGTGTATTTTATAGCTCACTTGAACAAGAGAAAAAGTGTTTTTTTCTTTAAATTTTTAAATACATATTTGCAATGAAATAATACGAGTATGTCTTAAAATTTGGTTGTAAATTATGTCATGTGCATTTAAGTTTGTATGATAGAGTTATATTAAATCGGCATGTACTCAATTTTAACGTTATCTACATCGACCTATATTAACATGTAGATTGTAGTTTGAGTTCATTAATCCATGGTCAAGTGATCACTCGAAGATAAACTCTTTATTATTAAATTTTTACACCATCAAAAATAGAACTGATTAAACTGTGCATATACATGTAGTAACCTGCTATTTTTCGCTTTTCGTAAATGTCCATATTTAAACAGAACAGAACATATCTTTTATTTCTTACGTTTTACATAGTAAGAACATTTTAACAAATCTGTCGATCTTTGATTATCGCTGCATAGTAATTGACTTACTGTTGCATCATTCTATCACCCATGACATCACATTCCAAGGGAAGTAACTCTTACACGTATATTCATTTGATGTTAAAATAGTTACTTCCCTTTCTTATTCGTGTGTTCACACTTTATAGAGTTTTAGGAAGACTCCTATAAAATTGGCATAGCTGGAAGAAACATAAAATGCTATGCCACGAACATTAAACTATTGGAAATGTTTAGGCAGCTTTTTAGAAATGTTGTGGATTTGATTTAAAACATATTTTAATGACATTATACATTTTATACAATATACTATCATAAACACTAGTGTTTTCACTTTATATTTAACGGGACGTCATATATGTATTTTAATATTGAACACAAACACGGCTGTTATAATGTACCCTCTCGATTATTGAACGTGATGGGAAACCTAATCATTTGTCAATGTTAGAAATGAAATATCATACTGGTTTTCTATAGTTAGTCGTAGAATAAAACATAGACATTTGGTTTAATGGGCTTATTAAATAACTTGTGCTAAAGCCCTCAATATTTAGTTTTGCATTTCAAAACTATTACATATGTTTTATGCAACAACACAATATAGACAACTGTAGGTAATTTCTTTAGTAATATACATAGAACATACATTCTTAATATCAAAGGGCTATACCAACAACTCCTCATAGCTTGCTTACAGAAAGAGGCCATGCAGCCACGATACTGTTTTACAGAAATGTATTTTTACCTCTCCTTTTCTACTTCAACTTTTAAATACAGCTAGAAAAATATCTTTATTCTGGTACAGCTTCACATAGATGAATACAGCCATTACCAGGAACCAAACAGGTTAAAAGTCAGGTGAATTAACCACTGCATCACGTCCAGACAATGTATTTCAATAACAAACAGTAAAGTCTAACCTTTATTCTATCCTGAATTTCTACATCCTAGAAAAATTATACGTCAAGCTATGTCTTACGAATAATATATATTCCAGTGGTATGGAATGCGGAAAACAAATGAATATGAAAAAAAAACATTTTCATGCAGTCATTTAAGGAAGGTACTTTTCATACATAAACTAATTTTCATATAAGCATACATTCAGCATTCACAGAACGCGAATTAGAAAAAAAACGTTAATAATAATTTCATTTTGGTGCCATTCCTTCTGCTATTGTATGTTTCCCTTCACTTTTTGTTTTTCTGTTGTTGTTTTTGTATTCATTTGTGTTTTTAATGTATTGTCATGTTATTTTTTCTTGTTCATGTTCGCCTAGTTTAAGGCAATGATCTTTGTATAGATTATGCTAAATAAAGAACTATAATTGTATTATATTGTATTGATAATGCTTATGCTGATGTTCTGTACAGACATTGTATTCATCTTGATTGTAGAATTACAAATAATAATTTATCTAATGCAGCAGTTTTAGTCTGGTACAGGAGCGTATCTAGGCCATTTTTGAGGTTACGCACAGTGTTAAGGGTCCGGGGCATGTCCCCCATGGAAATATATTTTGGCTAAGATGCATTTTGGTGATACTTATGCGACCGCTTGTAAGCTAATTAGACAACAGAAATTATCTTTTTTCCATCCTATTTTTATGAAATTTGCAATTTTCAAGCGGGCAAATAAAAATTGAACATTTTGAATTTAATATAACAATACGTTAACATGATCCCATTTACAAACAATAGAAACTGTATCAAACATAATAACCTTAGAGAAAGTGTATGCAGATGAATGACATTGTAATCATGGTTTTAATCAACACGTTGAAATCAGTCAAATGCTACTCAACATTCATACATTATAAATTCGCTCACTGTTTTTGTCTTAGATCTATATTAGATAAAAAGGTATGATGTGTAGTAAAAATAAGACATATGTTCACACGACATAATCTTACTTAAGTTGTTTTGATGTCAATAGCATATAAATATCCAATATAATATATTTAACTTTTGGTAAATATCGAGGATTTGTATGCCAAAATAATCATTTGTATGGATTATAAATATGCTTGATTCCTATTCATATAATAATGTAAATGTTCATTTAATTGGTTCTAGTCATGAGTCGTGTTTTTCCGTATATGTACATACCTTACTATTCATTATGTCAGCGATCCTTTTAGAAGGTGAACATTAAGTTTGTTAGATATTAATGGAAATCTTTTAGAATGTGCATTGAGTTTGATTAAAAAACTTAAAAACCCCGATGAGTAAATAAATCCAATGTAGAAAAATTGCATACTGTTAAAAACATCGAAGTCTATTGTAACCTGAGCATCCTGAATAAGTGAACACGCTGTCCAATATGAATTACTGGAAATAAATCCAACAGAAACCAAACATCCTGTCGGCATAAAGATGGTGTCTAGATCCAGACCATTCTCGTACCCAAAGGTTATCAAGATTCTCGATCTAACTAGTATCGAGAATCTTACTAGGCTCTGGGAACGAGAATGTTACATATGACCAGGAAACATTTTATAACAAGTTACCTTTTTATTACTGAAAAACCTTAACATGACGATTCAATATAATGCTTTTTTGAGTTACCTTTAGATTATACTTAATAATTCTTTTTTTTGTTTGCCGTGACAATCATATTGCTGCATTTAGCAGCAACTTTTTACTTGTTAATCTATTTTATATCATGTCAATTGTTTGATGTATCACATGTATGTGGCTTTATGAAAAATAATTTAAAATAATAAATACATGTAATTGAATGAATAAATTAAAGTTTATTATTTATGCATGTAACATTATATCATTTGATTAACAAATTATTTTGGTAAGATGTCTACAGTATGTGAACTCAGAGATACACTGCCTACAGTACTGGTATGGTGGTACCAGTACATTTTGTTTGTATCCAAACGAGTACAAGTTCACATCAAGTGCACACCATGTGTAGATGAAGTGTATATAAGTGCACTTTGTAGGAACCACAGGTGTCAGACACAATTTTCCTTCTTATTGACTTTATATACAATAAGAAGAAAAATCGTGACTGGCACCTGTGGTGTGAAATCAACTGTATACCTAATTATCTATGTATCTAATTGTCTCTGATGAATGGTACTTGGTTAGCACAGCTGATAGAATGAGTGTTGATACAGAGGTTGTTGGTTTAAATCCTGGATGTAAAATACTCCCTTCAGTTATTCATCCTTCTGTTATATCTAGGGACAGTTTTCGCCACATGACATTTATATGTTTTTACTAGAGAAATAAGCCTTCCCAGTGACAATGAAAAAGATGATTGACTGACGCAGGAATATGAGTGACAGTTAGGGCCTACTGAACCTTTGTTTTTATACGGAGAGTGATTGTTTGTCCTGTTTTTAGTGTCATCAGTTGAACAATCCAGTCTTACATTTCTGTCCAAGTCTACGGAAGAAGAAAGATGGTAAGCAAACACGGTGATATGAAATATAAAAAACTGGATTCATACAACAATATATCGTACATCCTTCCAAGAAGATATTTTAATATATAGAACATAATGGTTCTGACTTGTAACACTGTTTTGTTTCTGAGTAAAATTAAACAGATGTACAAATCATTTTTGCCTTTCTATTATCTACTTGAATTAATTAATGCTGCAATAGTTTAAAAAATAAAAATAATCGTTTTATCTTCCTTCTTTTCTTCCTGCACATGAGGAAAAATGCAAAACTAATTGTAACATGATTTTTCATTTTAAAACTCATATAGAGGCTATGTTGAAAAAAACTCCTACTTTCGGGCGAATCTCATTCCTATTACTAACATTTCTTCTCACTATACTAATACGTTTTCCGTCAACAGGTCGTGCCTATCATTATAAATAATTCAAAATTCTAGAATATATAAATCATATGTTCGAACCTACCACTTCTCGAGTCGTAAGCGGACACTGTACCACGTCACCATAAAAGCTAGCTTGAAGGCCAGGTAGTACAAGTGCCGTATTATACTTCCTCTACATATATACGGTATCTGTCTGTCCGTCTGTCTGTCTGGCACACGTTCATATCTGAGCATAATGGCAAGATGTAACGGGTGGCATTTATTGTTTACTTACATTTATGAAACATACACTACATGTATATGATTAGGGGTGGGCCAATCTGATTTTTTTTCTAAATAGTATTTTTTTCTATGGCCATTTAGTGCACTAAGAATTAATTCGGTAAAAATTTCAAAAATATTTTTCGATTTCGGTTGGAACAGTCCATTTTTTTCAAAATGGCTGCCAAAAACGGATAAAAAATGACATATGTCATTATAATAGTAAATTATTGAAACAAAGAGTAGATTTATATGCATTTAATGATTTTACAAGTACAAAGGGCATATTTGAAACAGATTTTAGCACTTTATTTTTAGTTCATATGTGTCATTTGAGCAAAATATCCCCCAAAATACTAGAAAATCCTCATTTTTTACTGAAAACTAATTTTGCTGACTATTTCTTAAATAAAAGTTCAAAAATTAGAGAATCCTAGCTGCAGTTTCCAACTTACTCACCTTAACTGAAGGATGTGCCTTGTCTTGACCATTTTAAGGACTTTACCATAGTGAGTAGAAGAGGTCAGATATCTTATATGTGATTTAAATGCCAAATCATCTGAACTAGACATATTGCCAAAGAAATTGTTTATATTTATGTGATTATGAAAAATGGTGTCCTGAACTGTCTTACATGATGCTACTGATAACCGGACTTGTCCTGAACAGTGTAACATAAAGCCATTGATAACCAAACGTTTCCCTAAGGTGTCAAAACATCAGCTTTAAAGGGCCCTAAATACATCCCGAAGGTGTCTAACCATCACCTTAAAGGGATCCGTTATTTAAGCAGTAGTGCTAAAACATATCCAAAGTAGGTGATAATTTGAAACCTCTGGTAGCTTGTTCCACAGCATGGGGCCCACTCTACTAAAACTGTTTTTTTTTTCTTATTTAGTAGGACCACACAATTCAGGTCTTTGGATTTTGCAGATCTAAGACCAGATCTGCTTTGTACAGGCTTTTGGAGAATTTCAATCAGATATGCAGGTGCAATTCCAGTAAAACAGTTGTACATGAAAGTACATATTTTAAAGTTGATTCTTGCTTTGACTGGTAGTCAGTGCAGTGAGTACAGAGTTTCTTTTGAACTGTCTGATTTTTTAAACGTTACTACTAGTTTGGCACACCTGTTTTGAATTCGCTGAAATTTCATTTACGCATATATCACATTTTGAGATTCCATACAAGATCAGATTACAGTAATTGATGTGGGACAAAACCAAAGATAGGACTAGTGTTTCTGTTGCATCTTTATCCAAATATTTTATTATAATTATGAAATGTAAATAAGTGAACTTGGCAGTTCTACTTTTTGTTTTGACATGATCTTTAAAGTCGCAAGTTTCACCCAGAAAGGCCACTAAATAGCGAATAGTCTCCACAGATTTTATAGTTCCACCAGCAATATTGATTGACTGGGTTAAACATTTATTCAGATATGCTTTGCTTCCAAACATGAAAAAACTCAATCTTTTAGTTGTTCATTTTTAATTTATTTTCATTCATCCATGAATGTATCGTTACGGCACACTCTTCAAGATCAGAAATGGCATTTGCTTCTACATTCTAATTGTTAAAAAATAATCTTCTACGGGCAGTGTGGTCATCTGCTAAACCATTCACTGATATATCAGATGGAATGACATCAAATAAGGTTCCTGAATGGGTAAGATAAAACCACGGACTCAGACAACTACCTTGTAGAACACTGCAATCTAATGGACCGACTGTTGATAAACTAGTATTGACATTGACTCGACATGCACGTGGATGAAGACATGAGTCAATCCAGTGAAGTGTACTATTACGTATGCAATATTGATTGTTAAGTACTTCCAATAAAATGTCATGATCAACAGTGTCAAATGCAGCACTCCGATCAATAGGTTTTAATGCCGTAACTTTAAGTTTCTCTATACCACCCAGTAGATCATTTACTTATCTAAGAAGGCCTGACTCACATTCATGAGTGAAAATGTCTACATGCAGACTTATTTTTTGGTAGAAGATTATTTTAATCAACATGAGAATTCAACCTATTTAAAGTGGCCTTTTCAATTACTTCAGTTAAAAAGGACAGATTGCTAATCTATCTGTCTATAGTCAGCATATCCCACATCCAGACCCACCATCTTGAGAGGAGGCTTAACAATTGCCTCTTTCCACTTGTATGGAAATACACCATGTTTCAATGATATATTCACTAAATCAGTAATAAGAATTAATAATTCTTGTAGATAATATTTGAGCAATTTCGTTGTCAATATGTATAGCTCAGATGATTTGGCATTTAAATCAAATACACGATCTCTGACCTCTTCTATTCACTATGGTAAAATCCTTAAAATGGTCAAGACTGGGTACATCCTTCTGTTAGGATGAGTAAATTGGAAACTGCAGCAAGGATTCTCTATTTTTTGAAATTTTATTTAAGAAATAATATGCATAATTTTCTGCTAAATTAGCAAAATTAGTTTTCAGTAAAAATGATGATTTTCTAGTATTTTGGCGGATATTTTGCTTCAATTACGCACATCTGAACTAACAATTAAGAGCTAAAGTATGTTTCAAATATGCCCTTTGTACGTGTAAAATCAATAAATGCATATAAATCTATACTTTGCTTCAAAAATTTACTATTACAATGACATATGTCATTTTTTATCCTTTTTGGCAGCCATTTTGAAAAAATAGACTGTTCCAACCGAAATACTTATTTTGAATTCCTGATCTTACCATTTTTAATCAATATTAACCTATTGGCCATAGAAAAAATACTATTAACAATGATTTTTAAGAAAAAGTATATATTGGCCCAATCCTAATAGTATATCATACAAAAAGGTTTTGAATCTGTACATTTGATACCGTGTTTGATACCATACAATTACAGAAATCGTTGATAAAATGATGAAGTTGCGATTCGACTCGCACAGGAAAACCCATAGATATACATTTATTCTATTTATTTATTGGGTTTAACGCCGTATCAACACAATTTAGGTCATTTCACGGCGTCCAGCGCACCTAACCTAGCTTTCCTGGACCATTGTCTATAACCAGTACTCACCTACCCTTTCACAAGGCCGGAAACTTCTCCATATTATCTAATCAATGGAGGAAAATCGACATTATTGTCAAATTTTCATGGAAGGTATAACCTCCCCGGGTGGGATTCGAACCCGCACCCCCTCGGGCACGAGTATCCAAATCCCGGCGCTCTACCAACTGCGCTATCGACCCGGGTCCATAGATATACATGTAGTCCACTATCTCAATATCACGAGTGTTGGACAAGGAGCATGAAGTCACCGTGAAATTATTCATATTTTGACAGTTGAGAATAAATTAACGAACTACAGTGGATAGAACATTTAGCTAGTTACTCAAAGTTATGTAAAACAAAATATATATAAACACATTAAACCATCTCCTTGTCAAAAACGACAAATCTATACATATTACAGTTCTTATAAACTCTACTAGATCGGTCAGCTTCACAATAACATCAAAACTAAAGTGTTAGACAATAATTTTAATTTAAAATACCTTCAATGATCTTAACAAAATTATAACTAGATCTAAACGTGGAAACCATGCAACAAACAGCCCATCTTATGTCAGAGATCTGAGATAATTAATGTATGATATTATGTATTAAGCTCTAAATTCTTTATCTAATTATTAATAATATTATTTTGATATTTAAATTGTCTTTTTGTGTACCTACTGTAATAGTATCATATTTATCTGTGATAAATATATATAATGCAATATTCATGCTGGTGAATTCTGGTGTATTCATCAACTTAATTGATAATAGGGACCACAATGGAAATAAGGATTAAATTCCTTTTTTGTGCCATCTCTATATTTCAATGTATTCTACTTGGTTTTAAACAATTCAATCAAATGCAATGATACTTCTTATATTTCTGAATTACAATTTGCCTATCAACAATAAATACCTGTTTTATCCATTCTCATCTTACTGTACATGCAATTTTATAGACTGTTTTTATATATATTAAGTAACATTTTATGCATAAATCTTTATATATCTTTATATTGTACCATTAGTTTGCTCACCATACATGTACCATGTCAATGTCATGAAATATAAATAAATATAATAATATGCAAATAAAGGTGATTCATTTTCTCAGTGCTTATCAGTGATACCAATGTATCCCCAGTGACAAACATGTTTAATATGAAAACGAAACTAATATTGAACTTGTAGTCCTGCAGCGTGTTCAGTTACCTTGAACGTTCGGTAACGGAAGTGTCGAAACAACTCAAATCATAGACAACTCAAACCGATACAACTCAATCTCCTACTAACGGATTGAGTTGTCCCAACTTTGAGTTGAGTATTGCACGGGTTGAGTTGTCTTCGGGTTGAGTTCTCCCGTATCCATAACGTTAGTTTAGCTAACAGTAGTTACTGAACACGCGGCTGTCCAGTGCGTCCGCTAGAATGACCAATACTTTACACACAATTGTATTCGTAACAAAAACCCACGAAAATCTCGAGATCATCAATTTTTTTTCTTTTCAAAATTCACCCTGTAGAATCCGTTACTATAGTGTATGGTGAATGGTGAAATAAAAAAAATCATACTTTACTTTCATAAAGTAAGATGTGCTGAGTAAAAAAGTATCATCCTCAAATTTTCACACTTGTTTGGCGGCCATCTTGAATTTCAAAATGGCCGCCAATTTTAACTGTTTTGATCCAAGATAGGCAATTAACTTAATGATGATAGTCCAGATCATATTTCTATTTAGAAAGGATTGCATAGGTTGAATTTTTAAATGATTTTGAATGCAAATGAAGGATTATATAGTAGGCCTAGTCAAATCATGTTAAGTATATTTTTCAATGATATTATACCTATTGTGGGGATATAACATCATTTTTTTTAAATCAAAATGGCCGCCATAGTTAAAAAATTGATTTTGTCGTGTGAATTCCCTTTTTTCCTACATCTTGCTGAAAATTTAAGTGAAACCCGTTAGTTTAGATATTTAAGAGCAATACATAGATTAGAAATAAATAAATTTAGACAAAATACTTTATAATTTATATCCATTAAACACTTTTCTGGTTGGGGCATAGGCGAAAATTGTCCCTATTATGGCCTATTTTTTTCAATTTTTAAAAGTAATTCAATAGGGCTTTTCAATATGCTCTTTTTTCATTACTAATTGAATGAAACTTTGCGAAGTTAATCCCTGGGCGAGTGTCCTTTAGAAAAATTTCTTTTGTACCCTCATTCTATTTACCATGGCAACACTGAGGCAGTGCAAAAGGGGCAAAAATGCATTTTTTGCTCTTTTCAGTCTCAAATTTTCATACCATTCGGTTACATTTTCCCAAAATAAGGTCTACAATGCTAGTATTTTTCAGTAACTGTAATTGTGTCATCTTCCCATTTCCCCCATTTTTCTGCATTCAATGACCCAACTATACAATAAGAAATGTACTTAATTTAATGGGAAAAAAACTTAATATGATACTATCTCTGCACGACAACGTTCTTCAACATAAATATACATACATAACAGTCAAGGCTTTTCTAATACGCCTTCATCACTTATTTGACTGAATCTTATTTAAATGCCATCATAGATGACAAGCATGTTTAGATGTATTTACAAAGATACCATTATCGTGTGACACAAAAATTTGCTTGACATACGAGTAATTAGCACTGAAGATATGTTCAAAATGTTGCCTACTTGTAATTGTCTGTGCGCCCAAACTTATTCCATAGAATGTTCAATTTGATAGAAATATTTCAGAGATATTTGGTCCTGGAGTCAAGAGTGGTGGCAGTCTAGCCTTGGTCCTGTCCACAACATAGTGTATTAATCTGAAATCTACTCTTCCCAGCTTAATGGCTATCTCATCTCCCGCAAGAGGTCTCTAGTCATAAATGGACAAATTCTCTACTTAAGGCGTCCGACTCCGACAAGCAGACGCAATCTGACCGAACGGACGGGTTTTAATACTTACCACAAAAACTGATGACGTATTCCACAACAAAAACAACCACTGAACGGGTTTTCAGGAATGATAATTGCACACCTGTCATAAATTTACTGTTGACTAAATGTAAGTATTCACTTTTAATTTCAATTAACTAAACTCTGCATAAATCTGGTCATCTTTTGTTCTTTTTGCAATTTGTGAAGTGAACGATCTTCATGTGATTCATAATGAATTCAACCTGGATTCTTCCGACATCGCCCCCCTCCAATTCGTCATACATTATAATCATTTTAAAACTAATATAGTGTGACAGGATTTCTGCCTGTTTCCAGGATACCTTTTTTATCAATATTCAACTCAAATAAAACAACAATGTCAAGTGAAAACAGTCCAGCACGGCGGCAGTAATATATGGAGTTTATTCATTTATATTAGGTAAAATCAGATTGATGCAATTTAAATTAATCAAAATACATGTCCATTATCAAATTAAATTTAACTAAGACTGCCTAACAATTGAAATAGTTAATGCAAAGGGAGACAACGTGACTGAACTCTTAGACAATAGGTATATGCTACCTTTATGTCCGAGGGAAACAGCGACAAATAATTGTCACCACTAGCTCAGGGCGATTTGGGCGAAGTCGTCGCCTTAACTAAGCCGACTTTGCTCTGTTCACAGATCGAAGCTAAAAAAAGCGACTATGAAATTGCCGACAAATTTGCTAACAAATCATCATCGAGAGTCTCTAATCTACCAACTACTATCACAGCGACATCCAGCTGTCACTCTGTAGTCATTACTCCGCCCATAAAATCAATAACAGCTATGTATGCTTGATTTGCACTCGATTTATTTGAAGAACAGCAGAAGAATATTTTCTAACTTAATCGTGTCCATCGAACCTGTTACGTTTTTCAATCGGTCAGTTTGAAACCGGTAAACTTGCAAAAATACAATGCTTTATGAAGAATGTGTTATGAATAATTAAAGAAAACAACTAAATTGCTTTCGTCGTCCATTCCTGATTGATGTATTTGTTTAATCTTTAATTTGTTTGACTTAATTCATGTTTTTTTACGTCCTGAATTGAGGTGTGAATAATAAGAAATAATCTTAGGACATGTATCTACATAATTTCCTATTAATCGAAGGTACAGTTACTGATGATCAAAATTCAACCTCACTTCTCCCTTTTTTGATGAACAAATAATAAAGAAAACTAATTCCAAATTCAACAAAAATAATTTTCAAAATGAACAGTTTTGTCATTAATATATCTATAAATAGGGCTAAGGTGAATTATGCACGATTTAATATTCTTTTGTGTTAAACGAAACCGCATGAACCATTGTGATGAGATGTCATACATTTTTCATGACCCACGCTAGATCGTCACTTCGTTCAAGACCTGTTTAATCTACGTTTGTAATTAAAAGGTTTATCATTATTTTACCTTTATTTTACGTAAATTTAGCGAATGATGCTTAAAAATGCGAGACAACTACTTTGGACCTGTTTTTGCGCAAGTGCATTAAAAAAATAACATTAGAACTGGATGAAACAGCTATTTTTCAAGTTCTGATTATTGAACCAACCGACGATTGCAGGGAGTAATTTCGGTAACCAGGTTTTTATGCTAGATAGAAAACAATGCCAATGTATCATATGCCTTCTTAATAAAGGAGAGCAAAAAATGAGTACTAAAATGGTCATGAATAAAGTACAGTGAACAGTCTGGTCTGTATGGTACACGTTAAAACCTGTATCCGGTACTCGGACGGCCCTGGACCGATTGACTTTGGCGAATTTCCTGGTTCCTTACGCTGAGAGGCTTTTTTGTGACTGGCAAAATGGCAATTATTCGTTTCACAACAGTGTAACAAGTACGTTGAACCAGCTAAATCGGCTACCCTTGATTGAAAGATCGGAGAAAATACTAGAGACTAACAACATTTTATAAAGTAGTTAACAACCAGTCACCTATCATACTACCAGACTACGTCATCAAACCAACCCGTCATATTACTAGGACACATACCGAATCCTATATTGAAATTCGTGCTAACTACAAACAATATAAGGATAGTTTCATGCCTTTCTTAATCAGTGAATGAAATATGCTACCCCCCAGACCTAGTGGATGCAAAATCTGTTGAGGAATTTGATTCCAGTCTACGGAAGATAACAGCCTAAACCACAGAAATGTTTTTACCAATTTTTAACAATTTTAAATGTATATACTTTCCTTTAACAATGTTATGATGTCACTTGCCTGTGATGCTTATGCCTTGGGCAGTACCAAGAGTATCATAGACAGATGTAGAACAGGAAAATATTGTTCAGATTCAGATGAAGTTTCATGTACCTGTTGTAGGTCTATCATTAGAAATGATAAGTATCCAGTACCCCACTGGTATGGAAAGAGGGGACTTTGACTTTTAGCAATCACCTGGTAAAATCCTTGACTTGTGAAGATGGTACATATCTGGTAAATACTTCAGCCCCAAACTTCCATGAGCAGTTATTTCCCATTATTTTTAAAAAAATATATGGCAGAGTATCAGTATTATATATATATATATCAGATTGGTAGAAATTATTTCATGACCAAGCTCCACAAAAGTATGCCCAGCCCATGAATTGAACCTACAACCCTTGATCAGTAGACTTGTGCTATACTGACTGAGCTAGCTGGGCGGGTTCATAATTTGCTTTAAATTTCATTATTTCAAAGAATTTTAAGTCTTCTTTTTGTAAATTATAAGGTCACTATTTACTGTTATCTTTCAGAATACTATTGTTCAACAATGGCTCAGAATGGAAGTCAACCTGGTAGTAGTCCAGTAAAAAATAGAAGAAACAATCCAGATTATTGTGGTAAAACTTTCCTCAGGAATGTCTTATATGTCTTCAATCTTGTCTTTTTAGTAAGTATTAAAGTATGACATGAATATAATAGATTGATAGAATTTATTGATATTACTTCTTATAATCCTGGATCTAACATACTGACTGAGTTCACTGATCTGCTTTAAAAGTTTTTAAATCTCTATTGAGGATTGTAGATTTTTATTGGGTTAAAAATGGCACCCAGGTAACCTAACCTGCTAGAAGTTGTTTGATGGCATCCTTAGATTTTCTCACAGACACTCGAGCTCTATGAATTCAAGGCTAAATTAAGTCAAATTGTGTAAGGTTTAATATAACACTTGACTCTCCTGCCTTCATATAGACTTGATGACAATGTCGTAGAGTTTATTTGGATTTAATGAGGCTCTGTCCGCTCTATAGGGCTGCATTATGTGCAGACCCCAGGATGTGACTCTTCATTCCTTAAAAGATTGGTTTTTGAATAAAAATTTAGTCAAATTTTGAAAATTCCTGATATAATTCATATCGGGATAGTGTATTATATGCCAAAATCATTAAATGTGTTTTTTTTTGTTATTGCCAAAGGTAAGTTGTCTCCTTATTGTTAATTTAGCACCATAGAGTTGGAGATTTATCAATAAGTTGTGTTTTTAACTAACATCAAATGAAGGCAGACATGACAAAGTGATATATCTTTCTTAAAAACTTGTACCATTATAAGATAATGTCTGTAAATGAGTATATCTTCACTTACAATAGTCTGAATCATTATGTTTTATAGAACTGAGAATAACTTTCAATTAGTCTTATAAAATGATGTACTTTATTTTTACAAGCCCTTATAACTTTTCACTAGACTTCAACATCAGGCTAGTGGGTTTAGATTTACATTTCTTTGACTTATAATTCTTATTACTAATTATACACATGTTCACTCTCTAAACTAAAGTTATATTATTATATGGATTGAAAATATTGAATACATTGTATCTTCTTTTATTATTTCAGTTTTCTGGAGCAGCATTCCTTGCTGTAGGATTATATGTTATGTTAAATAGACATTCGTTTGTTAGTTTATTGGGAGGTACCATGTTTCCAGTCACTACATATCTACTGATTGCTACAGGTGCTCTTATAATTGTCATTGGTATTATTGGGTGTGTTGGGGCTTGTCAAGAAAATAGATGTTTACTATTTACTGTAAGTAAAATGTTTAACTAAAGTTTTACAAACTTGTATTATATATTTTTGTTTGTAGAAACATGACATTTCATTTATTGATGAGATTATGAATTTATTTTACTTTGTTTCGATATCATGAAGTAAAAACTTACAGGTCATATTCTAGGTCATGCATGTTTTTGTACTTTAAATAATGGACTTGCCCTCTAAATAGGTGAATAAGCTGATGCATGAACAGCATTTGTCTGATTTAAACATATCATTTTGATATTTATTTAAAATAGTGTATATGCACATTGTAAATTTTATATAATGATATGTGTAAAATAAGTGTAAACTAACCAAACTATAAAATTGTATTAATGATTGACCCCTAAAAAATGGTGTGTAATGAAACTGGCTATGTTTATATACGTGGACAACCTGTAGTTCATACATTGTCATTACATAGATAAAATAGTCTAGATTTGTAGCTCATGCTAATGTGAATATCTTTGCTGTCTTTAGCTGGAGATTTCTCAGTTTTCTTATATACATGTTATGATGTACCTGGTTTTATTAAATATGGCAGTCTCACTTTTCACAATTCTTACCTGGATGAACAATTGTTGGTCAATTAGGCAATTTTACTGTAGTCTACTATAAAAATATACTTATTTTAAAAAACTTTTTTGTCATTTTCAATGTTTTATTGGCATATTGCAGGGAAACTGTGCAGTAATTTTGTTCATAGAGTCTATTTTCATGTCATAATGTGCTTACCCTTTGTTGAATGCATGGTTTCATTTTAACAAATAAAACTAATTTCATTTCCTTAAACAATATGCGTTCAAGTCATTGACTTATGATTTCTAAGTTTGCATTATTCTAGTAAATGCAATCTAGAGTAAAAATATAGAAAAATCAGCGTGATGGAAACTTCAAATAAAGGGTTGACATTTTTTATATAAGATCTAACCTGAGTAAATTTTCACTTGTCCCTTGCTATTGTGCCAGTGAGAACTGATGATACTTTTAGTGACCAGCTATAGTTTTATAACCCTATATCATGATATATATCTATATATATATCTATAGCATGCTTTAGTTATTATATGGAATGTATATAGAATGTAATCTTTCATAGATGTTTGATAGTTTTTTTTCTTCATATTTCTAACGCTTTACCAGATAGGTGATAAGAAGGTAATAAAAGATGTACACTGGAATGTTTGCATGTTTAATAATTTAGTTTTTATTTACTGGAGAATCACCTCTGAGTAAATAGTGTGTTAAGTTTCATTTAAAAGTTATGTCATTTTATGCAAGGTTTATTTATATGTTTAAA